>JAABKJ010002620.1:0-27682 GCA_011634705.1 Andricus grossulariae | reverse complement strand
CCTTTCATAAGTACTTTTGAACGTCCTTTTATACGTACTTTTTTACGTCCTTTTGTTCGTCCACTTTTTCAAGTGGGACTGGAAAATCAGCATTTTCCGGTTGGGATTGCCCGATCAAAATCGCAAGTAGCCTACGGTGAAAAATACCACAGTCAGTCGCCGCGACTTGAATGGTGAAGAACTTGAAAGCCATTTGCCCAAACGGGTCTCATAGCCATAAAACTGGAACGCTTACAACATTCGAACATGGACTTAGCGTATGCTTGAACTACGAGGGAATAGTACGTTCTTCCACCTATCATAGGTGCGCGTTGTCCAATTTCTTAATAATTATTAAGTAATTGGAGAACGCGTGATTACTAAATGGATTGTGGAATCATAAGAAGTGGACGTGTGAGGAAGCATATATTAGGATGTGTGGTGTACAACCTGTACATACAATGCAACCTGCACACTGCAGGTCGCAGTGTATTAAGTGTGCTTAGAGTTCAGACTATATGGACAATATAAAGTCGGCTGCTAACTCGATCACTATATAGGTCCAACCATACCCATCATTGTACACAAAAATGACTCACTCGGGCGATCTAACGGGTAACGTGAAAGACAAGCTTACGCTGCCTTCTCCAAACTCCAGTATGTGCTCCTACGGCCATTGCAAACATAAGATAATAACATCTGATAGTTCAACAGTTTCATGTATAGGATTTGGTACAATCCACCACACCGAATGTGCAGATAAACTAACAAAAAGGGCAGATGGCAAATACTCGCAGTGCGGCAGCTCCCGTCAAAAATCTCCTGTAGAAAACAATAGGGAAAAACCGAGCTTCGATATGGATATGCTTAAAAGAGAAATAAAAGAAATCATTGAGCCTGCAATAAAAAATCAAAGTGACACACTGCATCAAGACACAGCTAAAGTACAGTCTTCTGTTGACTCGCTCTCAGGAAATGTAAAAATATTGTCTGATCAAATTGACAAAACTAACTTGAGAATCGACAAATTTGACTCAAGGATCGACAATCTTGAAAAATCCCTCAACAATCATTCCTCTACAGTTAATACCAAAGTAGATGACCTTGGCCTACGATTACAGACTCATGAAGAAAAAGTAATTGCACTGAATAACAAGATTGAGGAAGCCTCAGCACCTGAAGGCCATTCTCCAAATTTTATGGCAGCCTGCATTTCCGAAATGGAGGGGAGAAGCAACAGTAAGAAAAATTTAATTATTTTTGATGTTGATAAAACAACTCAATCTCCTGACTCTAAGGATGAAAAACTTCTGTTTTTGAAATATTGAAAATTATTACTCCAGACACATTTATTGATAATCTAAAGATAATGCGCATTGGCAAGCGGTCCTCTGTAATCTCCATTCCAAGACCCATTGAGATTATCTTCCGGAACGAGCCAACTGCAGTGCAGGTGTTGAAAGCATTTATTCAAAAAAGTAAAAAATCGGAGCTGCAGGAATTGTCTCCAGCCATAAGGATTTCAACGGATCAAACTCCAATGTAGCAACTGCAATACCAACAAACGAAGCGGACTCTGAGCGATCGAGTAGTGCAGGAGAAAAGAATCTGAAAATAGTTTACAAAAACGGGAACCCGACAATTCAAGTGAAAGAAAATCAACAGGAGTAACTAACGTAGCACCACTGGTAATCAAGGTAATTGCTAAGACTATTGCAATTTTAGTGCATTACCAAAATGTAAGGGGGTTAAATACAAAAATAGATCTTTTATTAGCATCAGAAGAAGTATTGGTATATGATATGATTATATTTAACGAAACATAGCTCAAGCCGTCAACATATTCCACTGAAATTCTTGATTGCAAAAAATTTATTGTGTTGCGTGATGATCGAGAACACAGAACGAGAGGGGGTGTATTGCTTGCTCTCAAGTATTATTGGCTCCAATTTGTAATCAATTTCCTGAAATCAATATTGTTGGAGCGAAATTCTTTTACCATGGAACTTATTATATTATACTAGCCTTGTATATTCCTCCTTCTCTTTCTGTGGACACTCTTGAAGCATTTTTAGAAACTCTAAGCAATTCTCACTGCCTTTGGAATCATAAATTAATAATTGCTGGTGACTTTAATATACCACAATACAAGAACTTTTGTGAAGCGGGAGTTCAAAATCGAGAATCTCTGTTATTATCGTCATTTATCCAATATTATGAACTTGTACAAATTAACAATATTAAAAATGATAATGACCGATATCTCGATTTAATTCTAACAAACATTCATTTTACTATAAAAAAATGTAACTCTGCAATAATACCAGAAGATAAACACCATCCTTCACTTACATTCAATCTACATGTAAACTCAACATTAAACATTAAAAACTTCATTGATATCACCGATTCTAAAAATTTTAACTTTAGGCGTGCTGATATAAGCAACTTATGTGCTTCTATGAGCAATATAGATTGGACGTTTCTGGAAAATATTACATCAGCGGAGCATGCTGCCACTTTATTCTATGATTCATTAAATATGCTTCTAGAGACTCATGTCCCGAAATTTAAAAACCATCGCGCTGGTAGACAATTTCCACCTTGGTTCACAACCAGCATAATTAAAGATATAACTATAAAGCATAAATATTGGAAAAAATATAATTTGACAAAAGATCCATATTATTTAAATCTAACAAATTACTTAAAGAGGGTAATCAAAACTAACTTAAATGTTCTTTAGTTTCATATAATGAAAATATTGAACAAAAAATTGGAACCAGTCCCTCTTCGTTTTGGTCTGATTTAAATCATTTAAAAAGAGTTTCTAGAATACCAGGTATAATGAGATACGAGGGTGTGGAACTGACGAATCCTTCAGATATTGTAAACGCATTTGCTAGGTTCTTCTCGCAAGTATATAACCCGACTAATCTTTCACTGCCTGATTGGGAAGACAAACCACTGAACCAAGCGTTTAACTTGTCGCTGCCACAACGGGATAATTTACCCACAGATTACCATCTTAGCCTAAGTTCTGGAATTACCTCGAAAAATGTTTTGAAAGCAATTAATAAACTTCCTAACACGGATTCTGCTGGTCCTGATAAGATCCCTTTTACTTTAATCACAATTACAGGCCTATATCTATTTCCTGCGGACTGTCAAGAGTATTTGAGGTGTGTACCTATGACATAATTTCAACGTCAGTTTTTAAAGTTCTTTCACCACTGCAAAATGGTTTTGTTCCACGAAGGTCCACTCTTACAAACTTATTATGTTTTACCCAGCTAGTGCGGACACAACTACAGGTATACAATCAAGTAGATGTCATATATACAGACCTGTCAAAGGCTTTTGACAAAGTAGATCACGTTGCGTTACTACAGAAATTGAGTGCCTTGGATCTTGACTCTAATGTAATTCGACTCATGTACTATTATATATCAGACAGGGAAACGTATTTAGAATATGGTGGACACTCTTCTCAAACTTTCAGGCCAACATCTGGTGTACCACAGGGTTCAAACCTGGGTCCACTATTTTTTGTGGTCTATATTAATGATTTGTCGGTCACGCTAAATTGCCATCATTGTATGTAGGCAGATGACGTTAAATTGTCTCTGCCAATATTAGATTTTAACTCATGTTATGCACTACAAGATAATTTAAATAAATTTGAGGACAGGTGTATTGTAAACCACTTGGAACTTAATGTTCAAAAATGTAAAATCCTGTCGTTCTTCAGAGATCGCAACACACCAGTATCATATGACTTTGAATATACAATCCAGGGTGTGAAAATTGAGAGAGTGTTTACCATAGTTGATCTTGGAATAACATTCGATCCATGGCTTACTTTTAAGATTCATATCGACAAAATATTATTGTGTGCAAATAAATCTACAGGATTTATGCTGAGAGCAAGCAGACACTTTAGAGACCCTGCTACTTTTAACATTCTTTTTAACCAATTGGTGAGACCAAAGTTAGAATACGGCTCCGTAATTTGGTCACCACACTTCCAGAATAATATTAAAGCTATTGAAAATTGTCAAAGAAGGTTTATAAAATTTTTACACTGGAAACAACATGGGACTTATCCACCACCTGGTTCTGATCTGACTGATTTAAGGAAAAGATAGAATATTTGCTCATTAGAAGGCAGGCGAACGTATACTAGCATACTATTTCTCTTTAAAATAATTCGAGGAATATTTGATTGTCCTGAAATTCTTCAAATTATACCGTTTCAGGTTCCAACATATACAACAAGAAGTGAACAGTTTTTCTATGTTTCTCCAAAATTAATCCACCAATCGCCAGTGCACACTATGTGCAGGATTTTGAATCAATTTTATGATAAAACTAAACAGGATATAGACCTGTTTGTAACCACCATAGACACATTTTGTAATGCGGTATATGAATATGTTTTATACGTGGAGGCCCAATAAATAAATAACTAAATATAGTAGTATACAACACATGTAATAAATATACAATATACATATGCGCAAATACTTCTAAGCATTAAGTACCTATGTATATAAATACTACTTATATAACATTGTAGCTATGTAAATGGTCTTTGACCGATTAGCTTGATAAACTGAAATGAAATGAAAATGAAATTTTGAAGGAACTGTAAATTATTTAAATATTAAACAAATACTTGATATTTATATTCGTGCACTTTTAAAGGATTTGATTTTAAATTGTATAGTACACAAACAGCTCAGAATTAAAAATTACTTACATACTTGTAAATACCTCAAATACAGCGATTCAGTTCAAAATTTTCCAGTTTGAAAATGTTCTATTTTGAACAGAATGTTGAGCCTCAATGCTCTAATTAAAAAAAAATTATTTATAATTTGATGATCAAATTGGGGTTAGGATTTAGAACAAATTATACCTAGAGGGATTTTTTTCAAACACCTTTTAACGCCCCTACAAAATGTTCCTTTTGGAGAAAAAAAACCCTTTATTCTTGTCAGAATTTAAAACAGTATACAGGTCGCTGGCAAAATGCTTATTTTTTAATGTTGATAATGAAGTTGTGAACTCTGATTTTTTTAGTTGCCTTAAAATGCACTGTCTGCAGGTATTATGGATGACACTTGGTACTATCTAGAAGGTCAAACTGACCGGCTAAAATCTAAATTTTGACACTCCAAGTTTGACTATCGATTTTTCTCCGGGCAAAAACAACTAGAATTAATGTAATCAGAAATGTACGCATCTATTTTACCGAAGTATATGTGCTAACTTGATAAATCATCATTCTTTTGTTAATAGAGTCAAGACCATCTAGTCAGAATGAAAGTATTACTAATTCTGTAAACAATATCAATAATGGCAGTCTACCTCCAAATAATGTGATTGTTGGTCCACATCCACCTGCACAATCTAAAAATAATTTTCATCTACGGCCTGTAGGCAATATTCCTGTTCAAGTAATCCAAGTAAGAAATCTATTAACTGGCCAACTTGAAACAAGAGTAGTACAAGTCCCAGGCCAAAGAAACCCCCGACGAATCCATACTTTAAGTTTTGAGCAACAACAGAGGCAATTACCAAATAATGGACCAAACCAAGCCTAACCTTGAACGTGACCGTGACTAGATCTAAAGAAAAAACAATATACATATAAAAGCAAATATGTAATATTCCTGAATAAAAACTTTCAATTAACTATACTTCAACTTATTTTGTTTAATATTATAAATAAATTAATATTCTAATTTTCAAAAGAAAAGCAACTATGTTTAATTCATCACTCCTTTTTGTAATGAAAAACGTATTAACAAAACTGAAACAGGGTAATACAATTAATTATTATTCTTTTAAGGCCGAAATGAAATCTACTTTCTTATGAACCTTTTTATGTACCGAAATCAGTACACAAAAAAGCTCACAAGTCAAAATTAGATTTCCAACTACCTCCTTTTCGGCTCATTAGAGATAAATATATAACAAAAGAAAAAAAAATGGAAAAATGGAAAAAAAGGAAAAACAAAAGCGTCAATCAAAATCAACCTCTCACTCGTTCCTTATTCTTTATCCGTCTTTTTGATGCTACTATAAGGACCATTTTTTCGAAGCCAATTTAAACTTCCTCATCATGGATTATTTATAGAAAAACTACCGATATGAAAAATAGAACCTTATATTAATTAAATTCACATAATACCTGAAAATAAATCATAGAGATTAATATAAAAAGTTTTTTTGTCTAATTTTCCATTCTTTGGTGAAAGTTGATTTTCATATTACGACTTTATTATCCAGAACAAAGAATCAATTTATCCAATTGATAACCCCATTTCAAACTTTATCCTATCTCGAGAGATCCTTTTTTAAATGATTAATTAAAATCTTGACCATGCATGCTTCTATGCTTTGAAAGGACTGAGTGTTATCTAGGACTTCTCTGAAAATCATTTTATGAATAAATTCTGGGTTTGAAAATGACCTTACCTTTCTGGAGCAATTGTTTCTTTTCGCTCATTGCAATTTTGATTTATATTTTCGTTAATTATAAATATTCATTTTATTACATAAGGATAAGGTAATGTAAGTACATTTTATAATTCTGACAATTCTTGTTAAAAGTAAATTATTCATAATAAACAGAAGCTATTTGATACTCCAGTGAAACCTTGAATACAAATAATTATTGTATGTGTATTTCAATAACTCTGAATTGCAACGTTTGTTAAATTCTGTTTATAATTTTATTGCAAACGCTTTTTATAAGTTTTTTTCAGTTTATCCATAAGTACTGCAAAATTAGGAAAATTAGAAAAATATAGTTATATTTTACAAATGTATTATGCAACAGAGAGTTCATTTAATTGCAATTCGTAAAGTTTAAATTGAAGACTTTTAAATTAAAAGTAATAGGAGTGAACTATTTTAAACTGAAAAAAAAATACAAATTGCCAATTTTAGTGTCTAAAATTGAACAGTTGAACATTTTATGCCCGCAAAAGTAAAAAATGTATAATTTACAAAATAACGATCGTAAATGTAAAAAATGATACAGATTTTCAAAATATTTTTATTTAAACTAAAATGATTACCTAATTGGGAATTTCAGTCGATCCTGGAAAACACAGGAATAAACCCAGATGTTTGTGACGCCGATCCAGGGAATTCTATTCACTTTTTCAAAAAATAATTCGTTTTTAATTCTAGATTGCAAAATAAACTTTCTTAATTTGTATTTGTCGGAATTAGGTAATCTCAAATTTAAATCACTCGAAGTCAAACAATGAAACATAGTTAAGTTTGAAAAATGAAACATATTAAAATGTGTACTGGGTCAGTCTTTAAAATCGAGAAAAATGTTTAGTATAAAACTAAGAAGCAAATATCTATAATGATAACTTGTACAATAGGGCTGAGTGAAAATGCTAAAATGAATAAAATTATTTGAGCTGAAGGAAAACAATTTGTGGGTTGGCATCAGAAAAAAGTTAAATTATTCTTTTAAATCGGCTGATATCTTCTGTTATCTTTTTTGAACCTTGAAATTTTCATGGAGTACGAAAACTTTGAATTGTGTAATTTTGTATTATTCCTCTTGTTTGTGAAAATTTTCAAGTATATATGTTTGTAAATAAATATCGTTACCCTACCAATGATCTCTAACGATGGGATCGTATTTAAATGACGTAAAAGCTGGCTACGAAACGGCATACGTCTACGGAACACACATTCGGCGAAATCAGTGAAATACTATAATTATTCTATGAAATTTTACACACCACTTCCTTGCTTTTGTAGAAACCTTATAGAAGAAAATTTATTCAGTTGAAGTTTATTCGACCTTTGAAGAATTTAAAGTTGCAGAAAACTTTAGATACAGTGGAAAACAATTGAGAATTTTTGGGAGAAATTTCATAATTGCTGAAATGGCTGAAATGCAAAGTGCTTAAAGAAACTGTTTTGAAATCTTCAATATTCGATCCCTTTGCTCTCTGTGGAATGAGATGTTTATTTTACTAGAAAGGTAACTGAATTTTATGATTATTATAAATATATAATAATAAGTTAAGTCAGACTGTTAAGTCTGCTAGGCCCTGGATAATTCTCTGCGTTTTATTTCATTTCGAGGTCGTTCAAGTATTATGTTTATTTATTATATATATATTTTTTTTTTTTGGGGAATAAGTTATAAAAAAATAAGTTAAAAAAAATACAATCATAAGTGTTACAGAAGTTTACTGTGCAGCTCGAAATGCAAAATTTGAAATTTACAAAAATTTGACGGACACTTTGAATAAATAACATCGGTTTATTAAATTTGTTACCCCAAATTGTGATTAAAGCTGAAACCCGGAATACTTCATAGTATAGTATTTTCAAAAATGGTATTTATGATTCTTTGAACTCCAGAACTATTGCTGAAATCTATCAGGACCTCTAAAACTATTGAAAAAGGACTCAGAATCCTAAACAAAATTTCAATTTTTTAAAAGAGAAAGTGTAACTTTAGAGGAATATAATTTAATATAGGTGGTTTAAAGTTTGCAAGAAAAATACAGATGCAATAAATCTTCGAAAACAATTTTTGTTAACCATCTAAAATGTTTCGCAGTTAAATTTCTTTTCATATGAGTAGTGAATATTGTAAATGAAAAACGTATGAGATAAGCATATTTGGGTTTTTTCAATGAATAGTTTTTTTGCAGGGATCCGAACGAAATTTGCTAGAATTTTCTGATATTTGCCAATTATTTCTGTAAACTCGAAATAATTTACCTGAAAATTATAAGTATGAAAAAATACTAAGAGGTAATGCTGTTACGGAGGCACAATGCCGAAATTGTGTTTCGTGAAAGTTTTATGTCGAAAGAAACGAAAAAGAACGTAATGAAAGTTTCGTTCTTTTCTATAATACAAATCGAAAAGATGTGGGAAGTCCAAAGTGTATTTATGCCCGGAAGATCATGTACATATCAGTTATTCAGCTTAAGACAGATCACAGAAAAAAGCTTGAGAGCAGGAAAGAAAGTTTTCTGTGAATTTGTTGATCTAGAAAAAGCGTTTGACATGGTGGATTGAAGTAATCTTTGGGAACTTCTGAAAGAGTACGGAGTCAGTGGATGGCTCCTTCAAGCAATAAAAACAATATATGCAGGTAGCAAAGTGTGTGTAAAGGTAAATGGGAAACTGAGTAACTGGTTCGATATTATGCAAGGTGTTAGGCAAGGATGCCTTAATGGCTATTTATTATATTCATGGACAACTGTCTAAGAAAGTCCCTCTTCGATGAAGGAAGTGCGGATCTCGGGACAGTGAGGGTGCGTGGGTTAGCGTTCGCAGATGATACGGTTGTTATGGCCGAGTCAATCGAAGACTTGCAAAGAATGCTGATTAAATTGAATACAAGCATGAAGTACATAGGCCTCAAAATTAATGTAAATAAAACAAAAGTTATGGTGTTTGAAGGGAAGGATGAGAAAACAATATGCAACATTGTCCTAAACGATGAGAGAATAGAACAAGTTGATAAGTACGTATATCTTGGTAGCCGCTTCACTAAGGACGGAAAGATAGTTGGAGGGGTAGATAGGCGTATAAACGAGGGTAAGATAGTTATCGGTAGGGCAGGATCCATTATCAGAAGTAAAAATATATCAGATAAAGCTAAAAGAACAATATATAATTCTATATTTACAGCCACTGTGCTGTACGGTAGCGAGACCTGGATCTACCAAGGAAAGGATAAGAGTAAAATTAACGCGATTGTCATGACATTCCGTTTAATTTGTAGAAATAATTGGCGAATTCAAAAAATGCACCCTGATTTCATTCGGATCCCTGTATTTTTGCTATTTTAAATTTTACGATAAAATAAAATTGCCTTTCCGATGTTTGTTTTAGAGTGCATCCTTCAGTATTTATCCATAATCACTGATGGTAGAAAGAAGTCTCGGTGAATATTTTATGGAGATAGTAGAAAAATAACATGGCAACATTGGATCGATTAGAGAGAATAATTCATACAGCAGTTCAGGAAGGAGACCTTGAAGTTATAAAAGGGTTTACGAAAATCTTTCCTGTTTCGTATTATAAAAGATGGTTCCCCGTTTTCACTTTAATTTGCACTGCTTTGGAAAGGAAGCATATTGAAATAGCTAAACTGCTAATTAAAACCTGCAGTGGAATAATCGATCCAACACAAGGGGGGCCCATCTCGGATTGCTCTAACGTCATTATGTTAGCTGTTTTGCACGGAGACCTGGAAATCATCAAAATTGTCGTTGAATCCCTTACGCTTCTTGGCGACTCGTATTACAAAACAAACGAAAGAAATCTTCCAGTATTTTCAAATGAAATTTACCATCCATTATTCTCAATTGCAAAACGAACTCCAGTTGATGAAGAATGTTGTCAAATTTTCAATTATATTCTGGAGCAAGCTCTTCGTATTAACGACAAATGTAAATTCGACGGGTATACTTTACTTCATATCGCAGCAGAAGAAGGAAATGTCGACATAATACCATTAATTTTTCAGAGAAAGCCGTATTTAAATGTAATGTCAACAAAAAAGCAAACTCCTCTCCATATAGCTGCTGCACAAGGACATTTTCAGATTGTTTCTTTGCTTTTAGAACATGGTGCGAAATACATCAGAAAAGATATTAATCAAGAAACTCCATTACGCTTGGCTCTTAAAAATGGTGACAAGTCAACAATAGAGATTCTTTTGCATCATGTGCTTTGTCAAGATAGCTTGGAGAAAAATCAAACTTTGCCACTAGAAGATATCTCTTTAGTGGTTTACTGTGCAGTTTTCACAGGAATGAAAACAGTTGTTGGAATGCTTTTATCGCGAGTTGATATTAATAACTGTTTTCCAGAAACGCGTAAAACGTATCTCCATGTTGCTGTGGAAAACGGATTTGAAGATATTGTCAGACTTCTCCTAAAAAGAGATGCAAAGTTAAACAATGACATCATCGATCATGGATATACCCCTCTACATATTGCTGCTGAAAAAGGAAACGAACGAATTGTCAAACTTCTACTAGAATATGCAGTCAATGGTTTTGAACCTTCGTCGATGTTCAGTATAGCTGGCAAAAATGGTTATTCTCCCCTACATATTGCTGCTGAGAAAGGTAATGAACGAACTGTCCAACTTCTATTAGAACACGCAGTCAATTTTTGTGGAGTTTCGTCGATGTTTAATCTAGCTGGAGAAAATGGTTATAATCCGCTACATATTGCTGCTCAAAATGGTCATGAAAAAGTAGTTAAGGTTTTATTGGAAAGGAAAGATATTTCTGTGGATTCGACGACAACAAATGGATTAATGCCTATTCACATTGCTGCTCAAAAAGGGCACATTGAAGTAGTGCTCCTTCTCTTAGAATGCGGAACTCAAGTTGATGCCATAGGAGGAACAGTGAGGGAAATAGAATTGTATAAGCCCCAATGTTTTGAAGGTAACGTAGAGTATAACGAGTGGGATTCTTCGTGTTCAGAATATTTAGTAACATTGGAAGAATTTTATACTCCATTGTATATAGCTTCTTATTATGGGTATGAGAATGTTGTTGAAACTCTGCTAAATAAAGGCGCTGATCCCAATTACAGTTTAGCACCTAGTAAAAAATGTCTAACGCCTATCTATGCCGCAGCTCAAGGAGGCCATAAGAATATTGCGGAACTGCTTTTGAAGCATGGAGCAAAAGTCGACTCGGTACTGGGTTCTGATGATGATGAATATAAAATTGTATCAACGCCACTTCTCGTCGCTTCTCGGAAGAAACACGAAGGAATAGTTAAACTCCTATTAGAAAATGGAGCGGACGCTAAAGCTAAATATAATGTGCCTTTTGATTTCTGCTCAACGGCAATTGAAAATCTTTTTTCGCGTAATGAATTCCGTGGCAGTAATTTGTACCAATCCGAAGATGTTAAACTTGGTTATACACCTCTTCATTATGCTGCAGAATTGGGCAGTGAAGAAATGGTCAACATCTTGCTCAATTATGGAGCTGATATAAATGATAGCTCTAACATAGAAGAAAAAGTAAGACCTCTGAGTCTTGCTATCAAAAGTGGACACGAAGAAATTGTTCAGATTCTTTTAGATGCTGGGGTCGATCTGAGTTATAAAATTCATTCCTCCAATGAAAGTTTGCTCACGTACGCATTAAAGTTTCGCAATGAAAAGATAGTTGAGATGCTTTTGAAGAAGGGATTAAATGCTGATGCTGAAAATGGTAAAGATTCTCTCTATAATGCTCTTAAATATGATTCTTCATGTTCCGAGAGGAGCACTCCTATTTTTGATATTGTGATATCAAGGGATGTACATTCTATTAAACTTTTCTACAAAGAAAATGTCTCTTTTAAGATTAAATCTACGGATGGTACGCCTTTACTGCACTATGCTGTGCAATCTTATTACGATGAGGAAGTGATCAAACTTTTGTTGTACTGTGGGACTGAAATAAATGCTAAGAATGAAGATGATTTGACGCCACTTCACTATCTTATAGAATCCAAAGATTATACATATAATGTGTATAGAATATATGAACAAGATAAATTATTATTTTGTAAAATGAAATTACTTCTGGAATATGGTTCTGATCCCAATGCTTGGTCTGAAATAAGAGGAGAAGCCGTTCTTCACACGGCTGTAAGAAAACAAAGTAACTGGGTAGTCGATCTGCTGATTCAGTACGGTGCTGACATAAACAAAACTGATAAGGAGGGAGTAACTGCTTATCAACTTGCTGTGGAATATTTGCAGTGCTATGCAAAAAGATGTAGTGCTTGTAATAATCTTATTCCTGGAGGTTTTATTAAGAATTGTGATGAAGCTGTCGTATTATGTGAAGCGATAGTGCAAACCATGACAAAGGAAATAGCAAGACAAGTGTCTATGAAAACGGATATCAATGAACATTCAGCGAAATTGATTGAAACCGATTTAATAAAATCGTACTACGAATGCTGTCGGAAAGAAATTGAACAAACATTCAGTTCGATAGGAAATACTGTTTGTTTATTGTTTTATATCTTGGTTTTTAATGACCGGAAAATTGATGCATTTGCAAGACACAGAGCAATAACTGAAGCTATAGAAGAAAAATCTTTGAGTATAAGGTTTCCAAAGTATGCCAGAATTATGAGGGCTCGTATTGGGAAAGCGGAAAAGAGGAGAATTCTATTGGGAAAGAACGGACAACAATTTAAGAAAGCTTTAATTTGGGATGTACCTCTCTGTGTTGTCTTTAAAATATTTACTTATCTATCAGAACCTGACTTAAGGATATTAAATATGGCATGTGGACCATTTCGTCCAGATAAGGAAGAATACAATGTTTCAGACAAAGATCTTGAAGATTTTGATTTAGTTTATGGAGAAATGGTATTCGACAAGGTTTTGTAAGGGTAAGTTTTATTTTAGTATGCGTGATCGTTCATATGTTATGAACAGTTTTAAATTCTAACCCTCTAAAATTAAAATGTAAAAAGTTAAATTTTAAACTTTAAAGCGAAAGCATGGTAGATTTTAAGTATTTAAGGAAATTGGAACAAATTTCATTTTGAGCAAGGAATTATTTCCTCATTGATTATTTTTGTTTTAAATTGAATTACATATTATTTATGGAAAAATATATAATGCTTAATTGAACTATTTCACTTCAATGTTCATTTTAATATGTGGCTGGTTCCACGCAAAGTGTACAATTCATTTGCACAATTCGTTTTAACAGTTGAAACATCACGATCTGGCATATCCCTGGTGCAGTTTCAAAAACGAAAGTTGATTTTCAAAATAAAACCAAATGAATAATATATAAACTCTTTATATTGTCCAATTTATTATTTTGAAGCAAATCAAAAGCTTGCTTTTGAAAAAATGTTCAATTCTTTTTTTAATCCTTGTTGAATGCTATCCCCAGATTGTTGCGTCGCGTTCTGGCACATAAGTAAAAAGTAGATTTTTTCGGAAATGAGCATCTAAAATTGTTAAATAATCTTCACGGTCTGGCAAGGTAATGCTTACAATAAATTCCTAAAAAATGAAACCTATTATATTAAATAGTATACGATCGTACTGAGGTAGTGTAAAAATCATTCATCAATTTTTTATAAAATGAATATTATTTTTGCGTCCCATGTTTTTATGCTTTTTGTTTTCATCCATTTCTATCGTGCTTAAGAGCCTTTTTGACTCCTTATGTGCTACTGTATATAGACAATAATACTTTTATGAGTACTTTATTCATAAATTATATAATTTATTTAATCAAATAGGAAAAAATATTATTTCAAAATATTTTGCGCTGCTTTGTATGCTATTGTACGAGTATGTTCTCTTTTCATGTTTTAAAGTATCCACATTTTAATTGGAAAAATTAAAAACTATTTTTTGCAAAAATCTTCTGAATACTTTGATTTTGTCCTGCAATTTTTAATTTTACGTCATCTATGTTAAATATGTGATCAGTAATTCCTTATAACGTTATTGTCAAAAATGACCATGAATTATACTTGAGAATCTTCAGTTTTCAAAACCTAAAACTTACGCTGAACGTCTCCAGCTGGATTGTTAATATAAATAAAAAATGAACCTTTAAGCGTAATGATAACATTCCGTTAAATCATCGCGATTCAAAATTTTGAAAAATTTCGATACTCCAATTGTGCACATTGCATGGAATCACCCACATGAATTTAAAAATATTGTATATAATTGCTAACCTGTCTTAATTTAAATATCTTTTTTTAGGTTTGTTTTATAAGTCACTCATGAAAAGGACCCTCATAGGAACCTCCAGTGCCAATCGAGGATGCTGCATGTGGATATTAATTCTGGGATTTTTTTTACGTGAAGCGGTTACAACCATACAAAAGTTAACAGATTTTTTTCATGTGTAGTGGAATAAATACACACGCATTGCCTTGATAAAGTTGTGTTCACTTTTTATATTTTTTCCTTTATCATTTTTACTTTTTAAGGGTTTTCGCAAGGACAGATAATTTCATATTTCTCAAGTTTATGACTTTGTGAAGCTCTTCATCTGGGTGATTGCTAGAGAGATTGATCAGAGACCTGGGTCGGAGTATTTCTGTGGTACGAACTTGTTCTTTAAATAAGTAAGACGGTTATTCTAGATTAATCTAAAAAATCGATCCCTCTTTAATCATTCTTTTTGCCTTAATGAAATATTTTTATGGCATGTTTATACATTAAAATCAAACGTTATGTTTAATGAACAATATTTATTGATAAAAAGCGTTCTTTCTTTAATATTTACAAATATTTGGGGACTTTTTATTTGACATTACATTTTCCAACAGTATAGATAATTCCAAAATTGCGAAAAATGTCGCTGTCAAAATTTGCAGCTCTGCGACTGTCTCGCAGTTATTTCAAATTAAAGGTTTGTGTTTGTTTATTTTTAATCGTAAAATTTTTAAATTTGAGTTATTGTAAATAATAAACTGAGAAAATAGTTTGAATTATTAGTTATTAAAAAGCACATCAATTTTAGTTGTGTTTTAAGGAGTCCTTCGGAAAAGATATGATTTTTGGGATTAAGGTATGTAAAAATTCTGCACTTTTTTGTCATCGCAAGTCAGGTTAAATGGTATGAAGATTAAACAAACATCTCGTACCAATCTCACGGAATATCAGAGATAGAAAAAAGTGTCAATAATTTAAGCTTTTGCGATTTTTGCAAAATAATCATAGTTTTCACTATTATTTACTCAATAAACTCATTTTAATTGTAAATATACTAATGATAAATTATAATGATCGAGAATTGAGTATTGTCATGCCCAGGAGTAATACCAGAAACGATTATCTATTGATGGACAGAGGTGTCAAAATCGTACCCGTGACCGGGTCTAATAAAAATGTTTAATAAAGCTAATGGACTAATTTCATAATATTTTTTTCTATAAGAATATTAAATTGAATGTGTAAGCTTTATTTCAAAAAGAAATTTTTTCTTTATTTTTGGAAACTGATGCAGTTAAATGCTGTTGAATTTTTCCTATCTACTGTAGGGTGGTTTCCCCTGCATATTTTGAATTTCATAACCATTTTCTAGGTTTAAATATATGACTGTATAATTTTTCAAACACTCGTAAATAGCAAATACTGTTTGTTATTTACATTTCAGAATTGTGTTATGGGGGAAATGTTAATTGGGACTAGGTTCACCAGAATTCGGTGAGCGTAGATATTTCGTATTTTGTTGTATGTGTATATTTTGTATAGATATATTAAAAATCAAATTTTTATTCGACTAAGTGGAGGAGCAATAGAAGATGAAAAATAAATTGTGAAAGGACAAATGCTGTTATTATTTATCCAATCCTTAGAATAAGATCAATAATTAAGAGATTTCACAAAATTCTGTACTGAATTGTATTTAATAGTGATACTTACATAATTTGGAAACCTATTATTTTTGATCTTATATTAAAGAAGACTGAAATATTATTACATTGAAACCTGGATTTCATTAAACTGGATTTGTGCGTTCCTAGAATGTATTGTCCTCGGCTTTTGGTGATGAGAGTAGTCGCGGGGCCGAGAGTGGAGGCGCTGCTCAGTCAAGCGTGACAAACAAGAGTGCCGCACTCAGCGCGTTAGTTGCATCAGGTTCCTTCATACCTCCAAATCAAACAGAAATCGTTAATGCGGCCCTGCTGGTTTCTACAATATTTTTCTGAATATTAGCCACGATATTTAATACAAGATTTTAAAACTAACTTACTGAAGGATGTCCCTAAGCATTTGAAATTGGACAGTTTTGAATTGCGACTGTACTAAAAAACTCCGTGAAATTTATTCATCAATACTGAGTAGTTTCAAATTCAAATATCAAGGTTTGGTATTGATTAAGTTTGAATTAAATAAGTTCCAAATCCAATAATCAAAAACTAATAATTAGATATAATTTCAAGGTTAAACTTTTGGAGTTGAACAATTTATTTATAGTTTAACAACTGTAAATAAAAATTCTAAAACGTAAGGCGATCAATCACATTGTCATTTCTTTCTGAATTTCATGTCGTTCTCAAACATAAGACGATTAATAACATTGTTCTTGTTCATCAGTTTTATAAAGTTCGAAAACATAAGGCGATCAATTACATTGTCATTTTTTTTTATTTTCATGCAGTTCTAAAACATAAGACGATCACTCATATTTCATCAGTTTCTGAATTGCATGCAGTTCTCAAACATAAGACGATCACTCACATTTAATTCGTTTCTGAATTGCATACAATTGTGAAACATAAGACGATTAATCACATTGTTACTTGTTTATGAATTTGATACAGTTCTAAAACATAGGACGATCACTCACACTTCATTTGTTCCAGAATTTCATACAGTTGTGAAACGTAAGACGATAAATTACCTTGTTACTTGTTTATGAATTTCATACAGTTCTAAAACATAAGACGATCAATATCAGGGTCATTTGTTTCGGAATTTCATGTAGTTCTAAAACATACGACGATCGATTTAGGAACGAGTAACAATTTTGAGTGATCGTCTTATGTTTTCGAACTGCCTGAAATTTAGAAACAAATGACAATGTGATTGATCGCCTTACGGTTTAAAACTGTATGAGATTTATAAAAAAGTAACAATGTGATTGATCGTCTTATGATTTAGAACTGCATGAAATTCAGAAACAAATGACATTGTGTTAGATCGCCTTATGTTTTAGAACTGTAAGAAATTCAGAAACGAGTGGCAATGTGATTGATCGTCTTTTATTTTAGAACTGTATGAAATTCAGAAACAAATGACAATGTACGTGATCGACTTATGTTTTAGATCTGTATGAAATTCAGAAACAACTAAGAGTGTGATTGATCGTCTTATGTCTTATAACTGTATGCAATTCTGGAACGAATGAGATGTGAGTGATCGTCTTATGTTTTAGAACTGCCTGAAATTTAGAAACAAATGACAATGTGATTGATCGCCTTACGTTTTAAAACTGTATGAAATTCATAAAAAAGTAACAATGTGATTGATCGTCTAATGTTTTAAAACTGCATGAAATTCAGAAACAAATGACATTGTGTTAGATCGCCTTATGTTTTAGAACTGTAAGAAATTCAGGAACGAGTGACAATGCGATTGATCGTCTTTTGTTTTAGAACTGTATGAAATTCAGAAACAAATGACAATGTGCGTGATCGACTTATGTTTTAAAACTGTATGAAATTCATGAACAAGTAACAATGTGATTAATCGTCTTATGTATCACAACTGTATGCAATTCAGAAACTAATGAAATATGAGTGATCGTCTTATGTTTCAAAACTGCATGAAATTCAGAAAGAAGTTACAATGTGAGTGATCATTTTATGTTTTAGAATGGTATGCAATTCATAAACAAGTAACAATGTGATCGATCGTCTTGTGTCTTAGAACTGCCTGAAATGTAGAAATACATGACAATGTGAGTTATCGTCTTATGTTTTAGATCTGTATGAAATTCAGAAACAACTGAGAGTCTGATTGATCGTCTTATGTTTTATAACTGTATCTAATTCTGGAACGAATGAAATGTGAGTGATTGTCTTATGTTTTAGATCTGTATGAAATTCTGAAACAACTGAGAGTGTGATTGATCGTCTTATGTTTTATAACTGTATGAAATTCAGGAACGAATGAAATGTGAGTCATTGTCTTATGTATTAGAACTGCCTGAAATTTAGAAACAAATGACAATGTGATTAATCGTCTTATGTTTCACAAGTGTATGCAATTCAGAAACTAATGAAATATGAGTGATCGTCTTATGTTTCCAAACTGCATGAAATTCAGAAAGAAGTTACAATGTGAGTGATCGTTTTATGTTTTAGAACCGTATGCAATTCATAAACAAGTAACATTGTGATCGATGGTCTTGTGTCTTAGAACTGCCTGAAATGCAGAAATAAATGACAATTTGAGCTATCGTCTCATGTTTTAGATCTGTATGAAATTCATAAACAACTGAGAGTGTGAATAATCGTCTTATATTTCATAACTGTATGCATTCTGGAACGAATGAAATGTGAGTGATCGTCTTACGTTTTAGAACTGCCTGAAATTTAGAAACAAATGACAATTTGATTAATCTTCTTATGTTTCACAACTGTATGCAATTCAGAAACAAATGAAATGTGAGTGATCGTCTCATGTTTTAGAACTGTATGGAATTCAGAAACTAATGAAATATGAGTTATCGTCTTATATTTTAGAACAGCATGAAATTCAGAAACTAATGAAATATGAGTGATCGTCTCATGTTTTAGAACTGCATGAATTCAAAAACAAATGACAATGTGATTGATCGCCTTATGTTTTCGAACTGTATAAAATTGATCAACAAGAACAATGTGATTGACCGTCTTATGTTTTGGAATGACATGAAATTCGGAAAGAAATTACAGTGTGAGTGATCGTTTTATGTTTTAGAACGGTATGCAATTCATAAACAAGTCACAATGTGATCGATCGTCTTGTGTTTCAGAACTGCCTGAAATGCAGAAATAAATGACAATGTGAGTGATTGTCTTATGTTTTGGATCTGTATGAAATTCAGAAGCAACTGAGAGTGTGATTGATCGTTTTATGTTTCACAACTGTATGAAATTCAGAAACGAATGAAATGCGAGTGATCGTCTTATGTTTTAGAACTGCCTGAAATTTAGAAACAAATGACAATATGTTAAATCGTCTTATATTTCACAACTGTATGCAATTCAGAAACAAATGAAATGTAAGTGAGCGTCTTATGTTTGAGAACTGCATGAAATTTAGAAACTGATGAAATATGAGTGATTGTCTTATGTTTTAGAACTGCATGAAAATAAAAAACAAATGACAATGTGATTGATCGCCTTATGTTCTCGAACTTTATAAAATTGATGAACAAGAACAATGTTATTGATCGTCTTATGTTTTGGAACGACATGGAATTCAGGAAGAAATGACAATGTGAGTGACCGTCTTTTCTTTTAGAACTGTATGAAATTCATAAACAAGTAACAATGTGATTGATCGCATTGTGTTTTAGAACTGCCTGAAATGCCAAAATAAATTACAATGTGAGTGATTGTCTTATGATTTAGAACTGTATAAAATTCTTAACGAAGTGAAAGTGTGATTGATCGTCTTATGTTTAACAACTGTATATGAAATTCAGAAACGAATGAAATCTTGATTGATCGTCTTATGTTTTGGAACGATATGAAATTCATAAATAAATTACAATGTGAGTGACCGTCTTTTTTTTAGAACTGTATGAAATTAATATACAAGTAACGATGTGATTGATCGCATTGTATCTTAGAACTGCCTGAAATGCAGAAATAAATGACAATGTGAGTTATCGTCTTAAGTTTTAGAACTGTATGAAATTCATAAACAACTGAGAGTGTGATTGATCGTCTCATGTTCCACAACTGTATGAAATTCAGAAACGAATGAACTTTGAGTGATCGCCTTAAGTTCCACAATTGAACATCTGATGCCAAGATCCGATAGCAACAAACGGAAGCCAGATTCGTGTTCAATATTGAAAAGTACTTTCGACACCCTGAGTCAGAAAAAATAACATTACGGCATGATAAATTTTCAAACAATTTTTTTAATTAGAATTTCCTTTGGTACATTCTTTTGGGGTTCAAAGAAACAGGTTAAGCTCGTTAGCCAGCCTTCCACCGCCAATATTTATAGTTTATTTATATAAAAATAATAATAGAGACTAAAATGTGTGGTGTATTTTACAATATATAAATAAGTAGTTCCAAACAAAGGTTCAGAAATTATTAGAAGAGAAAATAAAGCGTAACAAATTTTAGAATAAAGAAGTTATTACAGGATTTACCAAAGAGATCTCTAAAAAAATTTGCCAAAGAACTCATCACTATTTTTAAAAACGAATTTATAAAAATGTTTACTAACAAAATCAGAGAAAATCATAACTGTATGAGGAGATGTTTCAACAGATTTCTTACAGTTCCAAAATTTATATTTTGCGCTTTAAAGCTCGCAAGTCTATATAATATGTACATCCTAATGTAAAAAATGTTATAAATGACTTCAAAGTGAATAAGATTTCGACTAATAAAATTTTTATTTTGTTTTCAGGTGCCGGAGATCAAAGACTTCAAGATAGTCAAGCCAATCAGCAGAGGAGCTTTTGGGAAGGTTTTCCTTGGCTACAAGAAGACAAACCCAGAGCAGGTTTACGCGATTAAAGTGATGAAGAAAATCGAGATGATCCACAAAAACATGGCCTCCCAAGTGGTCATTGAACGAAACGCCTTGGCCATCACCCGAAGTCCCTACTGTGTCCAACTCTTCTATTCTCTTCAAACTCTCACGTGTGTTTATCTCGTCATGGAATACATGGTCGGCGGTGATCTAAAAAGTCTCTTGGGCCACTATGGTTACATGTTGGAGTCCATGGCAGCGTTTTACACCGCAGAAGTGACTCTAGCTTTGGAATATCTTCACTCACATGGAATAGTCCACAGGGATTTAAAACCAGACAACATGCTCCTGTCGAAAGAAGGCCACGTGAAACTAACAGATTTTGGTCTAAGCAAAATCTCAACTCTTCACAGAGACCTTGAAATATCAGACCTTGTAAATTGCACCCCCAGTTTATTAGCGAGAACTCCTGGTCAACTTCTTTCCCTGACCTCTCATCTTTCTTTCGGATCTGGTCAGAAATCAGCGAGCGATTCGAATCTTCTTGATTCCAGTGAAAGAAGTAATCCTGCCTGCAATTTGCTTCCAGCTCTTCAGCGTAAGTCTTTCCGAGCTTCTCTAAGTTCCTGTGGTTCGACACCTTCTGCAGACTCTTCCCGGCTTTCTGGCATCAATCCCTTTCACTCTGCTGAAGATTTGTCGAAATTTGCAATAGCGGATGATGGGGATTTCACCAATTCGGGAAGCTATCATACTTGTAATGCTTCTACGAATAGTGCCTCGAGGACTCAAATTTCTCCAGCGATGCACGCTAATAGTCAGAATACTGAAGAGGAGGAAGAGTCAACTTTGGAAGCTGAAAGGACGCATGCTTTGTCGCAAATAAGTCCTTTAAGCAGCTGCGTGAATTCCTTCGTTAGAGGGACCAAGAGAAAAAGACTGAATAACTATACGGCGAGTACTGGATTGACGAGAGAGATTAGTGTCATGGAAATAGAAGGAAATGTGACTCCTAAGAGGAAGAATAGAGGACCGATGTTTGATTGTAACAAGAGTCCGATTAGTATGGCTTCTAATTTTATAAAGGAAAAGACTAGAGTTCAAGGGAAGTCTAGTGGAGAGAGTGGATCTGGGGGCAGAGTGGCCTTTAGTACCCCCGTTTCTGCGAATAAACTGAAGGCTTGGCCTGATAGGAAAAAGCAGCTGATGGAGGAGGAAAAATCTGGACTGGTCAAGACAACTAGATTCGATTTGCCTTCTAGGACTCAAAGTTCAGCCCCGGATATGAGCGTCGATGCTCTTCATGGGCAACATAGATCTCCTCAAGGCATTTCGCCGATTAAGACGCCAGCGCCTAGTGGAAATGGCAGCTTTGCACCATATAGGTGTGTATAACAGACATTAAAGCTCAAACATTCTAGGATTTCTGGTTTTAAGTTTAAATAATTTTATTTAAAGTTGGGTCGTTGAAAATGAAGCACGCTTGCTCTGAATCAAGTTTCACTTAAAAGATGAGGCTACTTCTTGTTTTTTGATCCATTTTTGGTGATTTTTTTCGAAAAGAACAAGTAATAAGTCAAGCATCATCTGCTAAAACCTTTAATTTTTGAGTCTAAAAAAGTTCCTGTGTGATTAATATTGATTGACTTTCCGCTCCCTTTCAAATTTTGGAAAATGTGCGGATTGTGACAAAGTTCCACAAAAAGTAGCCTACTATGAGAGACTATTTGAGGAGTAAGCAAACAAAACATGATAAATCCATTCGAGATGATTCTTCAATAATTAGAGACCAGATATAGAAGAAAAATGTAAATGGTATCAAATAGAGGAAACCATCCTACCGGTTATCCAATATTATCGAAGTATTGAACCTATAAGTTTTGGATTGATACAGTTTCTAAAGCAGATTGAATACTTTAATACAAAATAAACGAATTTTAATTGAAATATTTTAAAGTTTACAGCATTTTTATAGAGTGAGATTTTAATAAGATACAATTTTTTTGTGAACCAAGGGTCAACAATAATATTCCTCGAGTCCTAAAACTGCTAAAACCATGTGTAACTCATTTTTTCCAAAAAATGGATTTATCACGTTTTGTTTGCTTCCTCCTCATTTTATCTATCTTAATTAATCTTGATTCAATTTTCATGTAAGATGTACGTTAGGGTGGGCCAAAAACGCATTGGAAAGTTTTTTTTTGAATTTTCATCGGGACACCCCCCAAATTTGTTCGAATCCACCCAAAAATAAATCAATTTTTTTTGTTTTGAAAAAAATTATATTTAGGGGTGCCGCAAGCCCCATGAAGTTTAACATGTATTTCCCATCAGGAAAAAATACGTTTTTGTAAATTTTATTCAAAATCCTCAATATTATCTCAATCGAGTTGAAACTCCACATTTCTCTTTATAATCAGCCATAGAATACGAATAAAATATCACTTTTCAAATATCACCCCCATAAGTCTGTTTCACATGTGAAACAAATTTAATAAGTGAAAAAATGGGTTTGGCGAGTTTTCGGCGCTAATTATGATTTCTTTTTGCAGTTTCTTTAATACGAATTGTTTTTAATACATACAATATTACTTTATACCGAAAATTATATATTTTCATGAATTGTATAAACAATTTATCATTGTTTTTAGCAATTTTCTCATAGAATGGAGTTAGAAAGACGCGGGGTTTTCACAAATTTTCCATTTGTTGTCCAATTTTCAATCAGAGGGAAGTGATAGATCATCAATGCTAACAATAGTGATTGTTTAAACAATTTTTTATAATTAGTAATAATATTATATTTGAATAATGCTAGAAAGATGTGTTTTTTTTATATTTCTGCCTTTTTGTCCAATTTTCATTTGGAGAAATTTTTAACTGTTTGTCTGTTTTTTATTAGGCGTGACTTGATAATCAATTAGATATGACAACAATAATTGTTTAAACAAATTATTATTGTTTATGATTATCTTCATCTATATCGATTGCGCCTGATAGTTGTGGTTTATCGGACATATATACCTTTCGGTCCTTTTTTCACTTAGTGAGGTAATGATTAATTAAAGTTAACGGAAAAGTTGTTTAAACAATTTAATATTGTTTATAACTATCTTTTCTCAGATAAGTGCTAGAAAGTGGCGGTTATTTCTAAAATATTTGACTTTGCATCGCCTTTTTATTTATGAACAAATAATAAGTCAACCACAACAAAAATGGTTTTTCGACTGGTATTGTTGTTTGAAGTTAATTATTTTTGCTCTTTTCCCAATGCTTGAAAAAAATAATTTAAAGAAAAAAAAGCTATTTTACACACGAGGCAAAAACAAAGAATAGAATAACAATAAAAATTGTTGCAATTATGACACCTCACTGAAGTCTCTCAGTAACTTATTCAAGGGGAAGTTGTATTCATATGATCCGTGTAGAAATTTTGAAGCGTATTTTAAATTTCTGTTTTATTTCAGAATATTAAATTATCAGAATATATATTCACAGAAGTGAAAGAGATTATTTAAAATATAGCTTTCTCTAATGTTTATTTATTAATCTTTAGTAATTAATTAGGCGGAGCAAAGTGAATGATTTCAGAAAAAACCGCAACATTCTATCAATTAAGCAAAGAGTATATTATTAACAATGATAATAAATTGTTTAAACAATTATTTTGTTATTTCGAATTTATTATTACTTCACTCCAAATGAAAATTGAACAAAAAGGCATAAATCTAAAAAAAACACATCTTTCTAGCATTATTCAAATATAATATTATTACTAATTATACAACATTCTTTGAACAATCACTATTGCTAACATTGATGAACTATCACTTCCCTCTGATTGAAAATTGGACAACAAATGGAAAATTTGTGAAGAAACCGCGTCTTTCTAACTCCATTCTATGAGAAAATTGCTAAAAACAATAAGAAATTGTTTAAACAATTCATGAAAATATCTCATTTTTAGTATAAAGTCATATTTCATGTATTAGAAACGATTCGCATTAAAGAAACCGCAAAAAATCATAATTAGCGCCAAAAACTCGCAAAACCATTTTTTCACTTATGAGGTTTCTTTGGGACCCTATGAAACCGACTTATTGGGATGATATTTGAAAAGTTATATTTTATTTGTATTCCATGGCTGATTGTGAATAGAAATGTTGAGTTTCAACTCGATTGAGATAATACTGAGGATTCTGAATAAGATTTACAAAAACGTATTTTTTTCTTATGGGAAATGCATGTTAAACTTCATGTGGCTTGCGGCATCCCTGAATATAATTTTTTTTTTTCAACAAAAAAAATGGATTTATTTTTGGGTGGATTCGAACAAATTTGGGGGGGGGGGTCCCGATAAAAATTTAAAAAAAATTTCCAATGCATTTTTGGACCACCCTAATATACAGTCGAACTTGGACCAAAAGAAACTGAATTGGAGCCTTCCGAGAATTGACGCCGCGTCGCGGTTTCGGATGAGAGGAGCCGCGGGGCCGATAAGGGAGGTCGTTTGTGGTCAGTCGAGGGTGAAGAAACAGGAGCGTAGCGATAAAGCGATGTACCTTAACGGCCTAGTTGGATAACTGCGTCAAGACGTTGCGTCTGTTCACTCTCAAGCGGGAAGCACACACGTTTGCATAGCAAATAAGCAGGATAGCGGGATCACATCGACCAGCAGTGGGGCCAGCTTGAAGCCGATCGGACCGAACAGTTTATTTCATGAGATCGAATGCGCCTGTAAGGTACCTCTTTGACCTTGACAGCAGCGCCATCTGACACGCGAACTATTGGGTATCTCGAAGTTAATGAAAAAGAGATTTCTTAGTTATAGTATTTAATTCAAATTTCTTCTCAATAGTTTCAAATTGGCGGCGCTGTCATAGCTACCCAACAGGCGTATTCGAAACGATGGCTTTGAAACCTCTTTTTCTATCCTATTGAATAAACAGAGACAGAAAGCGAGAGAGAGAGAGAGAGAGAGAGAGACAGAGAGAGAGAGTATGATTGCTTCGAAACGAAAAGTATGACTGGTCCTTGGAACACAATCGGATCTTCTCTGTCTACCTCATACGATAGAAAGAGAGATCTCGCAACCATCGTTTGTAATTCTATCGCACTTCGGTGTCTATCTCACATCGTATAAAGAGATATCGCCAACTGCAGCGTTTTGTAACCTCAAACTATCAAGTGCTGACGTGAGAAGTGTTAAAACTGTGTTTTTCTTGGACAGTTGATCTAATATTTATAAAAGTAAGTAATTTTATGTTCAATAACGTCTTCGTATGTCTGTTATGGTACAGCATAATGCATCATTTTGGACAACCGGTGTGCTTCCCACGTGAAGTGTTTTGCGAGTTGTTTCGCTTATGCATACATTAGTTGCAAAATATTGATGTACTTTTGAATACTGCTGTCTTAGAATAGTTAAAGCAAGCGAGAGAAAGTGGTGATTCAGTATCCGAACCGAATATTCAAGAGATAGCTCTCATTTTAAACGATATGCTCCACGATTCATAAACGTTTTAAGTACGTAAGCAGGATAATTTTCAAAATATTTTTTACCACGCAGAAAAATCCACCGGAAATGGTTCATACGCCTCTGACTGTTTACGATCGGAGAGCCTGGATTGGAGCCGACCGTCAGTCCCAAAATCGGGCTCAAATCCAAGTTCGACTGTAGTATATAATTTAAAGTGTCCCATAAAGCGTGTTTCAATTTATTCTGAGGCTACTATATTATTTTTATCATCCATTATCTAAAGTGTACGCCCAACTACCAAATTGATGCGAAAAATGTATTTTGCGAGTAGAAATTATATGCAAATTAATTAGCTAGTCGTAAGGTGGAAAGTCTAGTTATAACGTCAGTCCCACCAAACTTTGGTCAATGGTATGGAAGGAACAGAACTAGAACTGAGAGTCATTGTTGGTTTGTGTTTTATACTGAGAAGGGCGCCAGCCTTCAGCAGATTAGTAACAGATGAGACAATTGTGTATAAATTAAGATTAAAGGAAATCCATTTTATCATGAATAATTTTTTCAGAATAAGCAATAAATTGATTCACAATTTAAAAATAAACTTCCCAAAAAACCTCACTTTTAGGCTCATTAGAGACAAGAATAACGCAATGAAAAAAGAGGGAGAAAATGGGAAAAAGTCAACCAAAAATCAACCTCTCACTTTTTCCTTTCTCCGTCTTTTTTATACTACGATGGGACCAACATGTTTCGAAGTCATATAGACCTCCTCATCAGGCATTATTTATAGGGAATAACTAAAGGTATGAAAAAACAATTAAACCTGTGAAGAAAATATTTTAAAAAGTTAATACAAGATTTGATTAAGTTCAATGTCATCAATTATATTTATTGAGAAATTGATTGCTTTATAAAGAAGAAATCATTCTGTTATCTAGTCAAAGAAAATTATTGTAACCAGTTAATTACTCTATCCCATACTTTGT
>JAABKJ010002619.1:0-27683 GCA_011634705.1 Andricus grossulariae | reverse complement strand
TCTACTGTAGGATCATTATCTACTGTAGGGTGGTCTCCCCTAAATATGTTTTATTTTTTCTGAAATTAGTACAAAAGGTTGCGAATAAATTAAATTTTTAGAAATGAAGTGAAAATTTAAAAAAAAATGTGAAGTAAAAATTATTGAAATGCTTTAATGAAAGTAATTGTTTAATGCTTTTATTTTTCGAACTAATTGATTAATTATTATACTATTAATTTTTTGACAATATTAAATTACATAAAGATTGAATTTTAATTTGTTTCAATTAAGTACATAAGTTTATTATTTACTTTAAGGTTATGTAATTGATAAGTGGCTATAATTTGTAAAATAAAAGTTTATTCACATTTAAAATACCTCTATTACAATTTTTTTTCACAATATTAAATGTTGTATATATGGAATTTCAATTTTTTTGCATTGTGTAACATAAATTTATTATTTCCTTGAAGGTTATATAATTGAATATTGGGTATAATTTGTACAATTAAAGCTTATTTATATTTAAAATACCCGTATTCCAGTTATATAAGTTTTAAAATGTTTCTAATGATGTTATATGAGTATCTGAATTCAAATTTCAAAATTATATGGACCAAAATTTTCATTTTTTATGGAATTACTTTAGGGTTATGAATTGAATATTGGTAGTAATTTATATGATAAAAGTTGATTTATTTTCAAAATACCTCTGTCTCAATTATGTCTTTTTTGTAGGTTTTCGTGGTGTTGTGAATTGAGCATCTGAATTTAATTTTCATAATTAGGTTTCAATTTTTTCTAAAATTAGTTTAAAATGTTGATAACAATGAGAATTTTTGGAAAATATATAAAATAAACATTATTTGAATGTTTCCATGGGAATAATTCTTTATTGCTTTTTATGTTGGAAACTAATTAATTAATTATTAGCTGACTATTGTTTTTACAATATTAAATTACATAAAGATTGAATTATAATTTGTCTATGTTAAGAAACGTGAATGAATTATTTATTTCAAGGTTACGTAGTTGAATGTTGGCTGTAATTCGTATAATAACAGTTTATTTATGTTTAACATATCTCTGTTGCAACTACATAATTTTTTGAAATTTTCGTGCTATTTTGAAATGAGTATCTCAATTTCATTCTCAAAATCATATGCAAATATATTATAATTTATTCTGAAATTAGTTTAAAACGGTAATTATAATTATAATTATCATGAAAATATAAAGTCAAATCTATTTTGATGTTTCAATGAAAATATTTGTTCATTAATTCTTACGTTCTAAACTGATTGATTTGTTCACAATATTGAACCACATAATTATTAAATTTTTCTTTTTCTTCTGTGTGGTAACATGAATTTATTACTGACATTAATATTACGTCATTTAATATTGGCTATGATCTGTACGATCAAAGTGTATTTATGTTTCATACCTCTATTACAATTGAGTATTATAGCATGACGTCATGGTTATGATAGGATAGGTGGTAATGTCAGGAAAATTAGCATAGTTGGTACATATTTACAATAAAATAAGATATACAAAATTTCAGGTTGGAGTATCGGATCGATTTGATCGGAATCGGGCACTATAACTCAAAATTTTGGATAATTGATTCTATTCCATGAAAATGAAAGGTCATCAACCGATTAGAGGATGAAACGTTATCACGAAAATGCATACTACACTTCAAAAATAATAATATTGATATATTTATAACTCACTTTTACGTTTAGAATACTTTAAAGAAAAAGTCATATGCATCCACATATAAAGATGGACTTACTATGCTAACCTTTATGACATTTGTACCTATCCTATTATGATTGTGACACCTAGCTCAAATAGTCAATCATATAATTATTTTACATGTTTGTTACCAATTCTCAATTATCAAATTCCACTTTTTGCACGCTTCAGACAAGGAAATGGAAAAAAATAGAAGTTTTTCGGAATTAAAGTTGAAAATATCTTCCTCAAAATGAGATTAGAAACATGATAAAATATTTACTGGTTCGAGAATTGTCATGAAAAATGCGGAAGCATAACCAAGACGAACTGATTTTCGTCTTGGATATGCTTCCACATTTTTTATTATAATTCGAGAACAAGTAAATATTTCATTATGTTCTTGATGTCATTTTAAAGAGGACATGCCAAGCTTCAATTTATCGTAGTTTGAATTTTTCTATTTACATCTCCGAGGCATGGAGGAGTGGGATTTAATATATCGCTGGAATAAATAAATAATTTTTTTTTGATTCACATTCAAACATTCCACTGAAAATACCTGTTTATTGATTTAAATATTGAGAACTGAGAATTGGATCAGAATATCATTTTTTAAATCATAGGTATTCATTTGTTATTGATTCAGCGATGTACAATTGATGCTCAGATTTGAAAAAATGGTTGAGAAAGTACTTGCAAATGTCATTGTACAAACATTATATTTTTTTAAATATATCAAATTACATGACGTGCACATAAAATCTTTAAATAATATCTCGCCAGTTACTATTATTAATAGTAACAGTAAGTTTTACGCTACATGGATTCACTGACTACATTCTTTGAGAATATAATTTCAGCAAGAATTTGATGGTAAAAAAATGTTAACGAATAAAGAGTTATTCGAAAATTGAGTATATAAAAAAAATGAAAATGAAAGTATGCGCGCGCTTGCGCGCGCACATAATAGTCTGGTATAATTAAAAAAATGTAAAAACAATTCTTTCCAGATCAAAATAAAATCTACCTACTTATGATACATTTTATGTACTAAAATAAGAACACAAAATAGTTCACAAATCAGAATTAGATTTCAAACTACTCCCTTTTCGCCTCATTAATAACCAATACAGAACAACAACCAAAAAGAGGAAGAGAAAGGTAAGCAAATGAAAACCAGCCTTTCACTCTTTCTTTATTCTCTTAAGCTTTTTATACTGATGGGGAGGAACATGTTTCGAAGTAAATCTAAACTTTCTGATCAAAAATTAATTTTTATTGTTCTTGGGCCTTCGACTGAAGACACAATCTGGCACTCAAAGGCTGGCAGTCCCTTTTTTATATATAAATCATCTCAATTATCTGCTTACGTTATTTAAGATGGAATAGCAGTTGTTTACATATGACAGTATTTATATAACAATTTATAACTTAATTTTTCGAAGAAGTCATCAACGAAGCATAATAAAAGAACTGGATGTCAGTCCCTAGTAATTTTTGGTCGATTTGATTATAAAAACAGTTATTATTCCCACAAAAATAGCTGATGCAGGTAATTATGCATTAAGTTGGTCCTTGGAATAGCAAATTTTTAATACGGTATCATTAGGAATAGGAATTAACAATATGGTAAAAACAGCAAGGTGCAGTACTCCAGAAATTGTTTTTGTGCGGACAAATACGTCCACAGGATGCATTTGTTATCCAATTTAAAATTTTAATTTCCAGAAATACTCTGCAATTAATTCTTCGCAAACATAAGGAAGACAATGTTCGCATTCACTTACAAATCGCAAAAACTTCATTCTAAATTGTATTTGATTATTATAAATAATTTTTAACAAAGTGAACAGTTCTTTATATTTTTTTATTTCACGCAGTGAAAATGAAATAAAATTTTCTTTGACACAGAAAATCTCATGTTGTTTAATTGATTAGGCCTTAAAAATAAATCCCTCAACTCTCAAAGCTTTCGAGATTTCCAATTAGAAATAGCCTAATATTGTAGATTACGACTTTATTCTTGTACGATTTTTAATGTTTCATTTTGAAATAGTATTTGGGAATAAACTCATATACGGGGCTTTATTTCTTACCAGCGCAATTTTCCTGATTCGAATTATTAGAAATTTAATACGTAAGATATTCACCAGTGTATAATAAAATCTCACTTATTCAAATTCGGATAGTAAGAAATAAAGGTGAAATATAAATTTAATTTTTTTTTACAAATGAAGGTTCTGTTTTGAACTGAAATGAAATCTTAGGTTTTTGTTTTTGATACCTTTAGTTTAAAAAGTCGTCAAAGCACTATGATTAGTTCAATATCAATGCAACAAATAATTGTTTTAAAGTGTATTTCCAAATGTAAAATGTTGTTTTCATTACAGTTTGGATAGGGTCCTTCATGTTCATTCTGTTGAAGATAATCATTTTCATTGATATTAGGAAAGTCATATAATCAAAAGAGAAAGATTGCATTAGTAGAAAAAGTACCAAACGCGTTACTTTTATGAATTAGGAATAACTTTTCATTTTTTTTTTTTTATCAAACATTGAACATTTACACATTAATACCTATGAAATCATACATTTTCACATTCATGTTTTAAGAACTGAATAATTTTCGAGAAGTTCTGAAAATGAAACTTACTTGAAATTAGGTATTCAACACCATAAAATCTTATACCTTAAAATTACATAAATTGAGCATGTCAAACTTACACGAAGAAAAATGGTTCTTGAAATCTGAAGTTAAAGTACTAGGCCACATAGTAAAATCATAATCTAACTAAATGAATAGTAGAAACTACATAAAATTGTCATAAAAATTTATATTCCACATTGATAAAATTCACAACACTTTGAAGCTGTAGAAGCTATGAATTGTATGGTATTTTGAGACGTAAGTATTTTCTTTCATGTTGAAATGTCTTTTCCATTTGACCTATCACTAGGTAAGCAGAATTAAATTTGTTCATTACATTGCGAATACTAAATGTCCGCAACAAGTTATTTTTGAATATCCTTCTTACACATACTTTTTTCTGTAGTTGATCAAGATGTGTTGGCTTTATATAGATCATACTAATACTTTCAAGAATTTTCATTCTGACGTTAGTACTAGTCCGTGATATTTTTTTTATACCAATGGGTTGAAATATTTAATAAAAAACTGGATTTATTAGAAAGATTCATAAGTATATCTGTAGCTTTTAATTTTATGTGTTTTAAAATTTAATTTTGTGAATGTAAATATTCACTGTATTGTGTATTTTTGATGTCTTTTTTAATTGTAATCAGTAATAATAGTGTAGAGTGAAAATAAGGGTGAATAATGATAAAAAAAATGTTTTCCGCATATTACTCAACCCCACAAATTGAAACTACCCTCTAATCTTCAATATATTTAGATATGTATCACAATTGAAATCACCATGCAGGAAATAGAAGAATATCACAAAAAAAGTTCTTATTTATTATCCAGTGCTATTAAACAATGTCAAAACTGTTATTTGAAGTGATCAGCATTAACATGTAGCACAGTGAAAGAATCTATTCATTATGATACTTTTAGATATTTAGCAGATGCATATCTACAAGTTGAATCTAGTTAAATTTACCATATAGCAGAGTACGACAAATTATTCTCCATGGTTCGTGAAGGTCCAGGAGTACCATGCTAAGTAGTTTAGAACAGAAAAGTTTACCATGTGTGAGTTTACTCTTTGTTTTCTATTTTTATTCAGTAGTGATACCTGCTAGCTGAAAATGGTTGAGCTTACCATGTGACCAAGTACACAAAAATTTCTATTATGCAATTGCAGCTATGATGAAATTCAGGACCTAATATTCAGAATGCTTGAAACTACTATGTTGAACAGCATGTATTGCTGTTCAGGATAGTGTAACACCTCTTTACAAAAGTTTTAAAATGCTACAAAACTGTATGTGTCACCAGGGTACCATGGTAAATAGTGAAAAATATTTGAACTCTCAGCAAAAATCATCCGACATTTCTTTCAGTGCAAACATTAAAACATGGGTAAGAGGAAAACTGGTACTGAATACCGAAAAATATTCTCTCATAACGATGTTTTCAAACTCTGGGCTATGGCTTATAACAAATTTCATATTGATTTTCATATATGGGCATCGTTGATGTACGCACATTCTGTTAATTATACCGATTACTGAAATACAAATATCTCACCAAGTTTTTCGTTAGTACAGTAATCAGCTTTTTCTCATTTAGCAAAAATGAAGATACTTTCTACTCTGGTACTATCATTGGCCGTTATTCCTTATTCTATTGGTGAATATAATAATATTATATTATATCTACACTCTAAAAACATTTTTTCATAACTACGCAATGACCGACGTAATGCGCAATATATTTTAATTTATATCTGTGGAAATATTTGCAAATCCCTGAAAACAATTTTAAATCTTCGAATTATTCTGAAATCTCTTCAAATATTCACAATACATTTAAACCCCTTGAAGTCTTATAAAATAAGTTCATTGTATGAACAGCATCAGCAGCAGAATGTTTCAATAATGTTAATGGCTTTTGTTTCTTCATATTGATATAAATGTTTGAATATTTTCAACTAAATTCAATTTCTTGGTCTGATTCATGAAAAACAAATATCTCACAAGGGGAAGCTCGAGGCATACATGACTCATGAGATAAGAACTGTAGTAGATAGCATATGATTCAATTAAGCACCAAAATTATAATTATTATTGCTAGTTCTTTCTAAACTCTTTTTCAATTTGTGCAATATGTGCAATTGTTACCTTTGTAATTAGTTATGTGTTGAGATGTCATTCCTACATAAATACGTAGCAGTTTCAGCAAAAGAAATTTTGTTCTCTATGATAGCTCTATTTTCTATTTTTTATTAAATTTGTTTATAACGACCAAATGAATCTAAAAGAAAATTAGTTGTATTTTGTAACTTATCATGTGTTGATATGAAACTAATATAGAGTTCTGCTAAGCATGCGATTATTGAAGCACAAACAATTGTTTAGTGAACACAGTACATTTTATCATATTTTGAGACAAAGTGTCATACATAAACAAATGGAGAATACAAAACTCTTGAACTCTAAGCTGTCATAAATCAAATGCACTTTAGTTTGAAAATAACTGGAAAATCAGACCAAAATTAAATGCTTCAGACTTTTTAAATTGATAAAATCCATTTCCTCCCACAGTGTTCTGATCGGCTCAGTGTTATTATGAACAATTTTTTGAGCTTTGAAGAGCATTCAGAATTCAGACTTATTTGTGCATCGATTCTATTGAAATAAACAAATATTTGCGAAAGCAATAAAAAAATTGTTATCATTGTAAAAAAGATTTGTGAACCACATTTCGAAGGCAGTGAAGAAAATTTTTATAATTCCAATTTGAAATTACAGAAGCGTTACAAATTATTTAATATCTGACATTGTTATGTTAGTGTCATTGAATGAATAAAATTCATTAAAAATGTACAGTGTTTAAGAATAAGCCTATATACTGGGCTTCATTTCTTAACAGCGAAATCTCCCTGATTTTAATTGTTACAAAACGGTCACTGAATTAAATTAGTAAGATATTCACTAGTGGAAAGTCAAATTTCACTGATACACATTTTATAGTATGAACAGGATTCTTCGTGCCCATTCTATTGAACATAATCATTTTTATTATTCTCAAGAGTCACGTTAATAATTGAAAAAGATTTAATTAGCACAAATCCTACCGAAAGCGCTATCTATATGAATAAAGGATAATATTTTTTTATTTTTTAACATTTACCATTCAGCATTGAGCATTTCGACATTATTAGACTCAAAAACATACATTTCCGAATTCAAGCTTTAAAAGCTAAACAATTTCAATGAAGCCTAAAAAGCAAAACTTATTTAAAATCGAAGAATATTCTCTCAAACAATTAATCGTTTGTTTTCCCAAACTCAACATGGTTGAGATAAGCAAATTTCATACATTATACTGATAACTGAAGTAAAAATATCTCAGAAGGACAAGCTCGTGGCATATGTGACGCTGTTAACTAAATTCTTCGTTTATAGAGTAATCAGTTTTTCCTCCTTTGGCAAAAATGAAGAATCTTTTTACACTGGTCCTATCATTGGCGGTTATACTTAATTCTGTTGGTGAGTATAATGATATAATAATATATCTTCACTTCGAAAACATTTTTTTAGAAATACGCTAGCAACAATTTGTCCGACGTAATGCGCAATATATTTTGATTTAAATCTCTTAAAATGATACAGAACAATGATAATCCAGAAAGATACAAATACAGATTTTCGTATTCATTGAATACCACGGCAGAAAAAATAATACCTTCAGATTTACTGTGATTGGGCAAACTTGTTCAAATCCCACTGACTTATTTGTCAGGGATATGTTACTTCTTGGGAGAAATTAACTTAAATAAATAAAGACGTTTTAACAACGCGTAAGATCAAGTAAGAACGGCCTCTTCAGGGAAATAAAAAATAAAATTAAAGATAATTAATATATGTGTATATATGAAGATTTATATACACATACATCAACATTCCTCTAACACTATTCTGTATAAATTATATTTTCATCTAGCATCAAACTTTTGTATTAAAAACTAGGTTTTCTCTCTCTTATAGATCTTAATTGCATGTGAGTTTTAAGCCAACATTATGATGGTCATTCGGAGATACTGAGTTTTAATAAGTTTCATCATTTGTTGAAACTTTTAACAGTGGACTATAAACAATTAACCCAAAGGACAATCCTTATTGACTAAGCTCCATCCCGCTTGCATATCCCAGGAGATCCCAGGAATATTGAGAATTAAATCGCACAGGGCGGAAATCTCGATATCCCTGGAATGTCCCAAGGATATCTCAGAATATCCTTAGGATATCTTATTAATGTCCCAATTTCATATGCCAAGGATGTTTTCAAGATATCCCAATTCTATAATTTAGTAGTTATAAAGTACAATAATGGTAAAGTTCCCTCTAATGTCACTTCCAGGTAAATTCTATAATGGCTGTCAGTGTGAGAAAACTGTCGCGCAATAATAAGTGACACATTAACAAAGGTCAACAGTTTCTCGAATATTCGTGCTTGATTATAATCTATTCTCATTTATATTCTGTAAACTAACGCGGTACATATTTATTTGATTATTCTCCTATCATGAAAACTGATTTTGGCGTTATACTCATAAATTAGATTGTTTTTTTATTGTAAGTAGGCTGTTATTGGTTATGTAAATGATTCACGGTAATCATTTTCTTACAATTATACTGAGATAGAATTTCAAAGGAACCGAATATTCGAGATTTGTTTGAAGCGGTTTTTTTTGTCAAACAGATGTTTGGGAATCTTAATGTTTTCAGGCATTCTAAATATTTTAATTAGTATGCATTTCAGAAATATTGTATTTAATTGCCAAAATGGTGTCTATCCCGCACAGGACATTGAGTGGATAACATACGGCGCGAAAATTTCGATATCCTTGGAATATGCCACGGATATCCTAGGAGATTTTTGTGATATTTTTCAGGATATCCCATAACCCGCTGAGATATCCTAGGAATATTCCAAAGATATCATTTCGTTGTGAGGGGGGTTGAACGAAAAAAGAATTTACCATCATTTACTTTGTTTGACAAAGCTAACGCTGAAAAGAACGGTCATTTTTATGAATTAAATAAAGAAATATACAGGTGTTTGACTAACTAATCTCACTGCCAGCAACAGGCGAACTGAACTCAATTGCAGCCGAAAATTGCAAAACGACAGCGAGAGTGTGTAGATCTCTGAGTGTGTGTATGAGTAATCGAAACAGGACGTTTAAGTGTAAATAAGAATATAATGACCACAGAACGGCTGTAGAAATCAAAATTCTGACGTCGCAGTTGATTGAAGATAAATTCAGCAATCAAATTAGAAATACATAAAACGAAATAGAATTATTCAGAACAAGTCCAATTTTATGTAACTCTTGAACAGCCGGCTAGAATCAAGTGAGTGACACTTATCATTGAAGGAAAATATCCTAATGATATAATAATAATTAAAAATTGAATAATTTAATAATATAAAAAGGGCTTGTGACTGGTTTTTTGGGTCGCCTAAATCTAGTTCTGGCATCCGGGCTTAGTGCGAAGAACATCACGCAGGGAATTAACACCAATTCCATTCCTCTCCTAACATACTCCTTTAGTATAGTCTCCAACAAAATCATTGCGCGAAAATGTCTGAGCACTAAATACACCATGAGGGAATAGCTGTAGAAAGAATAGTAGCGAATTTTTCAAAACAGAACATCTCGCTCTATGACTACATCTGTAGAGTTGGCCTGTATACCCCCTTAAAACTTGCAGCTGCTGATTACCTCGAACATCGGTCATCTTTATGCCGAACAGCTAGCTGCTCAATGACGGCATAAGCAGCTGCATGCACAAGCAACACCCACAGATATTAGACCTTTTTTGCGTGAATCGTAAGTATTAACCTCTGGTTGAGACAGAAAGATTCTTCATTGCTATCCCGGACAGTGTAGTCAAGGCGAGGAATTATAAAAAATACATTCACAGTATGCTGATAGTGATTGGCAAATGCCGCTCCGCCTTTTTAGAGAGCCTCACGAGAACATCGAACACATCATGATGGCTGTACGATGTTTGCCTCACAAAAATTCACGCGCAAACATAATGATGTTGCTGGGATCATTCAGCAATGAATTTTCCTGAACACTGGCTTACTAGAGAGATTTGAGCCATGCTACAAATATAGCCCAGGTAGATTACTAAAAAAAGAACACTATCTCATTTACTGGGACAGTATTATCCTGACTAACTACCTAGAAAGATACAATCGTTCAGATGTCCTATAGTTACATAAACGTGCTCAACATGTGAAGATAATAGACATAAGCGTCCCTGTAAACAATAACACTCAACTCTGATACACTGAGAAGATCGAAAAGCATTCGGAGCTGAAGCAGAATATACGGAACGTTTGGAGAGTGAATAGAGTCCCCACTTATCCGGTCGTGATCTACTCCACCGAGAACGTTCATGCGAGGTTCGCAGAAATTTGGAAAGAATTGGCAGCTCGAAATTCGCTACATCCAATTCAGAAAGGAATATTGCTAAACACGTGCTGCATCGTCCGGAGTTTTCTTGTCGTGACAATGATAGCGGTCTTTCATAGCCGCGCGCCTGTTCAATAATTAATATTTGGAATTGTTTGTCTCAGTGGTTGGCTTCAAAACTATTGTTTGTAAGGAAGATGGATACATATAAATAGGCTGTCCAGTATGGATGTTCGATCCCCATGAACAAACTCTTCATGATAAATGTTTGATTTCTATAGACGGGATCTCCAGTGTAATTGTTGGATTATTTGGCCAAAAATGACGAATGCGCAAGCAGGATATGGAGTTCCGAAACAACGACTGACACCAGTGAAGCTACTGAGCACTTACTGTGTTTCGCGACCGTGTTTAGTAGCAAATTACCGAGTCATGAGTACCTGTGGGCGGAAGGTGGGTCAATAATAATAATCGTTAGCTCAGGCATTGAGGCATTCAGTCTCCACTTAAGAGGTCGTGGGTTCAATCCCTGAGTTAGTACCTCTGGAAATTTTTCTATTTATTTTTACCAAGGTTCTGATATTTCGGACCCCATCTTAAGCTGTAGGTCACCCTGTCACGCACTTAGCTGTAAACCAGCCCATGTATGGCAAGGTGGAAAACCAAGCCTTGCCCCGCATGTCAATTAAACATACTGCTCTTATCAAAGCACTTGACTTCATGGAAAAAATGTGTCTGTGAATGATGATATATACCATGACATCCCGATGCGGACTATTAAAAAATCAACTTTGATCAAAAATGTCTTTTATATATTCGGCTTTAAGCATCTCAAACCTGAGAGAAAAATGAGCTTCCTCATTTTCATAATAATAAGATTGATCGCAGATATAAAAAAGCATCCAGAGGCAATCATTGTCACCTTTAACGCTTGCAGCCACTATTTAGGTATAACAGCGGTAAGAGACTAACTCTAATCCACACCGTACTTTTAATTTTGTCCATGACACAACATAATAACACAAGACTTCAGAACTCGTATTAAATTAATTTATAACATCCTTATCTCATCAGGGATTCGACTTAGTCCGCGTCTGATGATGAAAGCCCGGAATTACCCTAGAACAAGTTAACAAATAATAATAATAATTCCCTGTTCCTTGTTGCAGAGTTAAGTTCACAGTCTGAGTCTTGGTCCAATATTGGCCATACTCTTGACGTTCCTCGTACCGAAACGTCTGATTCTCCTCGAACGCCTCATCCTACGAGATACAGGTCCAGATCTCCTCTTGCCCGAAATTTTTCACTGGGCGGTTCTTCTTCGTCAAATCCTCCTTCTTCTAGCAGGCGCATAATTCCACCCAATAGGCTACCTTCTAATGACGGACCTGGATACAGTCTTGATCAACTTCCACTGATTCGGCTTATTCGCCGCACGAATTCGCATCGGATATTCGAACTTCGAAAATACACTTTTCCTATGAATACAGGAATGACATTGAGATTTCCACAGCAAAATTTTGAACCGGTGCCTTTGCCAACCCAAGAACAAATTGTTATGTCAACATCTCATGGTGAAGTCTTTGCCATATTGGAGACGGAGAATACTCTTGCTGGAATGTATATTACTGAAAGAAAGAAAGGTAGGCGTGTGAAAATAAACATGTACAGTCGCAGAGTTACCTTATTATCCCCAGAAGAAATACGTGACTCTCCAGTAGGTTCCGCACGTGGAATCAGAAAATGTTTTGAAATGATCCGAATAAAACACTTGTAAAGCGCAATCCTCCACGTATGTATGATCAATTCAATACAACAAATATATAACCAATTCTTTTTAGATCGATGTAAAATCTACCTTTTCATGAAACATTTTATGAACCAATATCAGAACACAAAAAAGGGCTTAAATCTAAAGTAGATTTCCAACGACCTTCTAAATGATTATAAAAAAACTAGCGATAGGAACAATAGAAGCTTGTCATAATCAAAATTAATATAATACCTGGAAATAAAAATAAAGCTGAATATAAAGTTATTTGGTCTAATTTTCCATTATGCGATGAAAATTTATTTGAGAATTACGACCTGGGATTTTAATCGTCGAATCATTGATCGAAAATGATTTATCATAAGAGCATCGTCGAGGAGGATCTTTTGGTTGGGAAATTGAACATTATAATAATTTCTCGTCAAACTTTATATTTTCTGTTAAACACAAGGCAAGCTTGAGTATCATCCTGGCCTATCAAAACAATGGGCAGCATAACCTTAACTACCGCAGTTGAATGTAAATTGTTATTTTAAATAAAAATTACTTTGACCTGAAATTTTAAGGATCTAACATTTATTTCTTGACAACATTCTGAGAATCAATAGGAATAATAAATAAAAGCTAATCTATAATAATATTATATTTATGAACCAATGAATCTGGCATATCTAAGAGGAAAAATATGTAATCTTCATTCGAAACTAAAACTGAATCACGCCAACAAGAATCCGAAAAAAGAAAAACAGAAGTTCAATGATTCCACTTCAACTTGAAGCAAAGGAAAAATAATGCAGTACGTATTTCAAATTATCGCAGTTTAGTTAGTGTTACGTAATATATGGACGACACCTGGTTGTATTTCAAATACTGTAAAAGTATAGAAAAATACAATCTGAAGAAAGGACCATAAATGTTGGTAAGTTAAATCACAACCAGTGTGCAAATAGGTTTCTTTTTAAATGAAAAATTGCACTTTTGAGTGCAGTGACTTTTAAAGAGTTTTTCATGTTTTTTTTTTAATTACTCATCAAGTCAACTGGCTTACTGACCACAAACGTTCAGCAAGCAAAGCTGAAGTTGCTAATCGAATCAATCGTGTATTCGCAAGTGGCTTTTTTAATATGTTCAGTGGCTTACTTTTGCATGACATTATTGAATCTCTCGTTGAAAAGTTGAGATACCTTTTTGAGCAATTTCTCTCTTGAATGAATCTGTAATACCTTGCCAGAATAATCAAGGAAAAACAATAAAAAAAACGATTCTGAAAGAAAAAATTAAAAACTCACCATTTGCATCCTTTGCTTCGAGACCTTCTGCTTCCACCACAAGAACATTCAGCACAACTATTGGAGGCTAAAATAAAACAAAATGTTATACCTCCTTTTTAATTTGAAGATGCGGATGAAGTCGTAAAACCCTCATAATTAAGAATAGAAAATATAAATTTTTTATTTGAAAGACTTTATGGTATTTTGTGTTTGTAAGTAATTTGAAATACTTTGAAAAAATGTTGTGTTACCTTTTCTTCGGAAGCAATATTTAAAAATCGCCTATGTTGATCTTGAGGTACACTAAAAGCTTCTTGGGCATATCTGTAAAGATCTTCCTTATATTGGGCATATGGCCCAGTACTAGCGCCTACCCTGTTTGCAATTGTGTAAAGAACTTCCCTATATAGTTGTTCCATCTGCAACATACAAAATTTTAATGATTTAAAATATAATTATTTGAAGAAAGGTTCTCGTTCCTAGAACTTTTGAACATTTATTACTTCATATTAGCATTATTAATTTTTCATTATCTACGAGGAATAGTTATGACAATGTGGAAAGGTTATTTGTTACCAGGCTGAAAAATCGCATTTTTTCCGAAATGTTTGAAAAAAAGTATGTGTAATTTTTATTTCTTTCATACGGAAAATATAAAAAACCAATGAAAATCAAGTATAATATTTCGCACTATGCACCATTTTTCTGTCTTGACGATTGTAACATTTGCTTCTCACTAATGAATTTGGGGCGGACCAGAAATAAACAAATTTTTACAATGAAGTCAAATATTTTTAATTTGTCGAGTATTAGGAATTTTTATATGGGTACGGAAATTATGGTAATTTATTTGTATGTACAGTCTTTGATATTAAACTCTTTCAATGATTTCAAATTGAAGAAAAATGACTTTGGTTTGAGTTCGGATATTTTTTGAACTCAAAAAAGATAATATTTTAAAGAAAAATGAAATTTTTAACGCAATAGTTAAATTTCTCACCAACGAGATGAATCATTTGCAATTAAAATGATGAATCTTCAACCAAAAAGAAAACACTGTTAACGAAGTAGTTGAACATTCAATCAACTAGTTGAATTTTAAACCTGAAAAAAGCAATTTTTATCCAACCTTTATTTTATATTTATTATATACTTGTTTTATATTTATTTTATATTTATTTTTATCCAAACTTTATCAACCAAAACTGATTAGTTTTCAAGCAAACAGTTGCATTTTTGACCAAAATAGATGAGATTTCTACCAACAGAGCTAAACTTTCGAGCAAGAAAAATTTTCAGTCCACCAGGAAACAAAAGATTTTAACTACTTTGTTGGATATTAAAAAAAATAGTTGCATTGTCAACAAAAAAGTTATTACTCAACCAAATAGTTCAATTTCTTATCAAATAGCCTAATTTTCAACCAAAAAGGAAAACTTTTCCGAAAAGTTGTTAAAATAATAATAATTAGATTTTCTTATTGGGCTGGATAAAAAAAAAATTATTTTTTATAAACTGAAGAATAATAGTTGAAATGAACATTGAAGTTTATTTTTGAAACATAAAAATATTGGGTTAGAAAACTGCCAATTTTGCGCAAAGTATAAAGGTAATCTTCAAGTAAACAGAAGTTATTTTAAATTAAAAAAATAGCAAATTGGGCATCATATTCCTACACAAAGAAGTTTCGTAGCTCGATAAAATGTTAATTGTGTCGCTCAGCACCTCCCCCTACATTCCGTAACTACCCCCCTATGTTCCCCTACCTCCCATCTCCACCCCTCCTTTTCCTCTCTAAACTTCAACAGTCGCTTTACCTCCCTTCTTCTCCCTTCCATAGTTTCTTACTCATCTACTTCCCCTCTTTTTGATTCCGCAGCTATAGATCCCCTTCTCTTGCTTCCCTACTCCACATTCCCCCTCACTTTCTATACCCCCCTCATTTCCTATCACTTCTCCTAGTTTCCCTCTCCTCACAATACCACACTCCCCCCCTCATACTTCTCGCACTTTCAATACCCTCATTTTCCCTGCACTCCATTTTCTGCACTTCCCCTCCCAACACTTTAACATACGCTTACCCTTTCTCTCGCAAATTTCTACTCATCTACTCCCACCACTCCCCACTTCCACAGCTAACAGTCGCCTTCTCCTACTTCCCTGCCGTACATTTTCCTTATTTTATCTACCTTCCTTATTTCCTGACACTTATCCTAGTTTCCCACTCCTCACTTCCCCTTAGTGCTTCCTCTCACTTATCATACTTTCCCTGCCCTCATATCCCCTCACTTTCCCTTCACCTTACTTCGGCTACTGCGCCTAGTCTCATTTCCGCTCGATTCACCCACGCCACACCACACTTTCCCTTTCCTCATTACCACTCACTTCTCCTACTTCCCCTAAGTTTCCATTACTTCCCGTACTTTCTTATCCCTCATTTCCCCTCATTTCCCCTAATTCCTTTCTTCTCATTAGCCCTTACTTCTCCTTCCTTTTTTCTCCCTAACTTCCTCTATTTCACCTCCCCTTACTTTCCATTACTTCTTCTTTCCTCACTTCTCAGCTTCTTTCTTTATTTCCTCTCACTTCCCCTACTATCCCTCCCATAATTTTCCTATACTTCTCGCTTCCCCTCACTTCCCCACTTTAGAAAAAAGTACAACTGACGGAAATATAAGGGTTTCCGCTAGGGGCCGCGAAATCCAAAAAAGAAGTTGAAAACGATGGAAAGTCTAACCGAGTAAACTTTTCTTCTTTGTTTGTATTTATAATTATATGGTGTTCCTTTTACGTGCACTTTGCTCCCCATTAGCAAATGTATTTGCTTTCTCATACAGGAAGCATTAGTGATTTTTCAAATAATAGCTTCCTTTCTGTTCAATGAAATGTACCAATATTATAGGTCAATCGACTCGTCTCAAATCAACACATCTTTTCTATTCTCGCATCAACTACAAACTATGAGGATAAGAAAATATTGACTCTAAAAATCGATTTTGAATATAATATGAATAACCGTAACTTCCTTACCCTTTATTAAAATGTATTAATATAGGTCCATCGATTTGCCTCGAACCAATGAATCTTTTTTATTATTGCATCAACTTTGTCTTATATTAAACAAAAAAGTTTTACTATAAAAAACCGTATTTTCAAAGATTATGCTTTACCATGGCTTTTTTACTCTTTAATAAAATATATCAATATTATAGGTCAATTGATTCGTCTCAACTCTGAACATCTTTTTTGTTCTCAAATCAACTTTGAATTGTAAAAATAATAAAATTGTGACTATAAAAATCAGTTTCGAATATAATATAAATGACGATAACTTCCTCACTCTTGATTTGAATGTATTAATGTTATAAGTCAATCGATTCGTCACGAATCAAGTAACCTTTTTCATTCCTGCATCAACTTTGTCTTATGTTAATGGAAAAAGCTTTACCATAAAAAATCGTATTTGCAAATATTATGTTACCATAGCTTTCTTACTCTTCAATAAAATATATCAATATTATAGGTCAATCAATTCGTCTCGAAGCAAACAAAAATTCTTTTTCTTCTCGCATCAACTTCAAATTATGAGAATGGAAAAATTTTTACTATTAAACTCGATTTTAAACATAATATGAATGACGATATTGTCCTTACTCTTAACTCAAATTTCATTATAATATAGGTCAATTGATTCGCCTCAAGCCAAGGAATCTTTTATATTTTCGCATCAACTTTGAATTATCTTGAATAAAAAAAGTTTGACTATAACAATCCGTATTTTCAAATATTATGTATTGCCAGAGCTTTCTTATTCTTCAATTGAATGTATCAATATTATAGGTCAATCGACTCGTCTCAAATCTGAACATCTTTTTTATCCTCGCATCAACTCTAAATTATAAAAATGGAAAAATTGTTATCATAACAATCGATTTTATATATAATATAAATGACGATAACTTCCTTACCCCTTAATAAAATTCAATAATATTATAGGTCAATCGATTAGTTTCGAACCAAGGAATCTTTGATATTTTTGCACCGACTTTAAATTATCTGAAAGAAAACAAATTTTACTATAACAAACCGTATTTTCAAATATTATGTATTACCATAGCTTTCTTACTCTTCAATAAAATTTATAAATATTATAAGTCAATCGAATCGTTTCGAATCTTAACAACTTTTATATTCTCGCATCAACTCTAAATTATAAAAATTAACAAATTGTTAATATAAAAATCGATTTTGAATATAATGTAAATTACGATAACTTCCTTACTCTTAATCAAATTGTATTAATATTATAGGTCAATTGATTCGACTCGAACCAAGGAATCTCTGATATTTTTGCATCAACTTTGAATTATCTTGAAGAAAAAAAGTTTTCCTATAACAAACCGTATTTTCAAATATTATGTATCACCATAACTTTCTCAATCTTCAATAAAATTTGTCAATATTATAAGTCAATCGACTTGTTTCGAATCTAAACATCTTTTATATTCCATCATCAACTCTAAATTATAAGCATGAAAAAATGGTTACTATAAAAATGGATTTTAAATATAATAGAAATGACGATAACTTCCTTACTCTTAATTAAAATGTATTAATATTATAGGTCAATCGATTCGCCTCGAGCCAAGGAATCTTTGATATTTTTGCGTCAACTTTGAATCATCTTGAAGAAAAAAAGTTTTCCTATAACAAATCGTATTTTCCAATATTATGCTTTACCATAACTTTCTTACTCTCCAATAATATATATCAATATTATAGGTCAATCGCTTCGTGTCGAATCTAAACATCTTTTGTATACTCGAATCAACTTTAAATTATAAAAATGAAAAAAAAATTACTATAAAAATCGATTTTAAATCAAATATAAATGATGATAACTTCCGTACTCTTAATTAAAATGTATTAATATTATAGGTCAATCGATTCGTCTCGAATGAAGGAATCTTTGATTTTTTTGCATCAAATTTGAATTATCTTGAAGAAAAAAAGTTTTACTATAAGGAAACGTATTTTTAAATATTAGGTATCGGCATAGCTGTCTTACTATCCAATAAAATGTAACAATATTACAGGCCAATCTATTCCTCTCGAATCAACACACATTTTTTCTATTCTCACATCAACTTTGTCATATGTTTAAAAAAAACTTTCACTATAAAAACCTGTATTTTTAAATATTATGCTTTACCATAGCTTTCTTACTCTTCAATGAAATGTATCAATATTATAGGTCAATCAATTCGTCTCGAATCTAAACATCTTCTCTATTTTCGCATCAACTCTAAGTTATAAAAATAAAAAAATTGTTACTATAAAAATGGATTTTTAATATAATATGAATGACGATAACTTCCTTACTTCGAATTAAAATGTATTAATATTATAGGTCAATCGATTCGACTCTAACCAAGGAATATTTGATATTTTTGCATCAACTTTGAATTATCTTGAAGAAAAAAAGTTTTACTATAACAAACCGTATTTTAAAATATTATGTATTACCATAGCTTTCTTACTGTTCAATGAAAGGTATCAATATTATAGATCAATCGACTCGTCTCGAATCTAAACATCTTTTCTATTCTTGCATCAACTCTAAATTATAAACATGAAAAAATTGTTACTATAAAAATCGAACTTAAATATAATATAAATTAGAATAAATTCCTTACTTTAAATTAAAATTTAATCATATTGTAGGTCAATTGATTCGACTGGAATCAAGAAATCTTTGATATTTTGCATCAACATTGAATATTTTGAAGAAAAAAAGTTTTACTATAACAAACCGTATTTTCAAATATTATGTATTACCATAAATGTCTACTCTTTAATAAAATTTATCAATATTATAAGTCAATCGACTCGTTTCGAATCTAAACATCTTTTATATTCTCGCATCAACTCTAAATTATAAAAATGAAAAAATTTTTACTATAAAAATCGATTTCGAATATATTATTAATGACGATAACTTCCTTGCTCTTAATTAAAATGTATTAATATTGTAGGTCAATCGATTCGACTCGAACCAAGGAATCTTTGATATTTTCGCATTACCTTGGAATTATCTTGAAGAAAAACAGTTTTACTATAACAAACCGTATTTTAAAATATTATGTATTACCATAGCTTTCTTACTGTTAAATAAAATGTAAACATATTATATATCAATCGATTCGTCTCGAATAAACCCATCTTTTTTTCTATTTTCACATCAACTTTCAATTGTAAGAATAAAAAAAATTTTAATATAAAAATCGATTTTAAATACAATGTGAAAGACGATAAAATCTTCAATGTTTAATAAAATGTATTAATATTATAAGTCAATCTATTCGTCACGAACCAAGGAATTTTTTTATTGTTGCATCGACTTTCTCTTATGTCAAAGAAAAAAGCTTTACTGTAAAAAACCGTAGTTTCAGTTATTATGATTTACCATAGCTTTCTTACTCTTCAATAAAATATATCAATATTGTAGGTAAATCGATTCGATTCAAACCAAGGAATCTTTCATATTTTCGCATCAACCTTGAATTATCTCAAAGAAAAAAAGTTTTTCTATAAAAACCCGTATTTTCAAATATCATGTATTACCATAGCTTTCTTACTGTTCAATAGAAGGTAACAATATCATAGGTCAATCGATTTGTCTCGAATCGGCACATCTTTTTTTTACTCTAGCATCAACTTTAAATTATGAGAATGAAAAAATTTTTGCTATAAAAATCGATTTTAAATAGAATATAAAAGACGATAACGTTCTTAATGGTTAATAAAATGTATTAATATTATAAGTCAACCGATTCGTCACGAACCAATTCAACCTTTGCATCAACTTTGAATTATGTTACAGAAAAAGTTTTACTGTAAAAAAAAGTATTTTCAAATATTATGTTTTACCATAGCTTTCTTACTCTACAATAAAATATATCAATATTATAGGTCAATCGATTCTTCTCGAATCGAGACATCTTTTCTATTCTCGCATCAACTTCAAATTATGCAAATGAAAGAATTGTTACGATAAAAATCGGTTTTAAATATAATATAAATGACGATATCTTCCTTACAGATTGATAAAATGTATTAATATTATAGGTCAGTCGATTCGTCTCGAACCAAGGAGTCTTCGCTGATTTTTCATCAACTTTGAATTATCTTGAAGAAAAAAAGTTTTACCACAACAAACCATATTTTCAAATATTAAACTTTACCATAACTTTCTTATTCTTCAATAAAATGTATCAATGTTATAGGTCAATCGGTTCTCCTCGAATCGAAACATCTTTTCTATTCTCGCCTCAACTTTCTATTATGAAAATGAAAAAATGTTCAGTATAAAAGTCGATTTTAAATATAATATAAATGACGATAACTCATATACTCTTGAATAAAATGTAATAATATTACAGGTCAATCGATTCTTTTCGAACCAAGGAATCTTTGATATTCTTGCATCAACTTTGAATAATGTTAATGAAAAAAATCTTACTATAAAAAAACGGCTTTCAAAATATTATTGAAGTATTATTGAAATGCAATCAATACTATTAAAAACTTTTTTCAAGTTATCGTGTTCACAAAGAAGTGTGACATATACAAACATACACACATCCGGACAATTGCTTAGAACATCGTGTTAGACATGTTTGAATTGAGGAAGGTTTAATCAAATGAATTTAAAATTTTTGGGAAATGTTACCATTACAAAGCTGCCTCTATGAGGAAACAAGAGTAGTAATTATGGACAATATTCCCTAAAATGTGTATCACACTTGCATGGAATAGTTTTTAGTACACCATGAAAGTATTACCTATAATTTATCATACATTTTTACGTTTCAAATGTAATTTACAAAGATGTATTTTTCCCCATGTTATTCTTATGGGAAACTTCAGGGGGTTAGTGGGTCTCAATATTGAAAAAAACACGCTTATTTTTTTTTTTTGGCAACCCAACAAAATATGGAGGTGCCTCAAAACAATTCGAAACCCTTCTTTCTTAGGCCACCCTCTTGTCGCATTGTATGTTGGTTATCACGAACTACGCATTCGTTTTCTGTTCTTTTATCTTGTTTTTTCAAAAGAATGAAATACGACGTAATAAAACACTGCTAATAACAAGCGTTGCGTTCTATATTGTTGATGCTGCTTTTATTGTGAGTATTTTTCCATCGAGTGTTACTTACCCCTTTTGCTCACCATACCCGCTATTTACGTAATCGCTAATCAGAATGCACTACCACCGCTGCAGAGTTCCGCAACTCATTAATCATTAAAATTGCCAGCTAAATAATAACTGCGAGCTTCCTGCTTTTTTTCCTGTATATTTTTCCTGACACTTGTGGGTTATAAATTGGATAGTGCTGATGGTCTTAATTTTAATAATTCCATACTTTACTTCATCCAAGATAAATAATAATGAATTAATCATAATCATAATTTCCGATCTACTGGAAGTAATTATTTTTGACTGTTGTGAAAAGATGTCGTTACATGTAATGTATTTACTGATTTATTCAAGTCTTGCTCTGAGGGAAACAAACTTAAGAGCACGGTATTTAAATTTTGGTGAAAGCTTTGAAAGAAAAAGATACTAATTTTATTGATAAAAATAAGAATAAAAATAATATACAATGAATTTATTGATTATATTTAATATAGAAAATGATATTGAAGAAGATCCAAATCTTTGAATTAAAAAATAAAAGTCTACCTTATAATGATCCGAATCGCTGTTTTTCTCTATTTCAATCTTTTTTTCATTTTTTGTATATTTTGTTATAAGAAAAAAATTGATACTTTCAATATTTTTCGAGCTTATGTTTCTTGTCGAAAATATTATTTTATTATTCCAAATTAAACCCAAAGTTTTCTTCATAGAAACAATCTAACTTGTTTTTAAACCTTTCAACTAGCTATTGAATAATAAAGAATGTTCATCTTATTGAAGTGATTGACGTCAGTCATCATATGTGTGACTAAAATCGATTGACGCATCTCGAAGACGCGAATAATGATATCAAGCGCAGTATTTTTATATTCAATATATTTAAAAAAATCCTCTTATGAACAAGGAAAATAATTTTGTTCCAAAACTTAAAAACGATATTGTTCGGTTATGGTATGTCATGAAATGTTCTTAATTTTGGAATTCGATGCGTCTCTAAGACGCAAACAAATATATAATATACATTACTGTTGTATTCCCAATATTAAAAAAGCTTTTCTCATACCAACAAGATTAACAATATATTTTTTTAATTTACAAATTGGCATTGCTCGATCATAAGGTGCCATAGAAGATTCGTCAATACGTCATTCGATGTGTCTCGAAGACGCGAACAAATATGTCATATATAGTACTATGGTATTCGTAGCATAAACAAAGTTTTTCTCATATAAACAGAATACACACATTTTTTTGGAACTTTATAAATCGGTACTAGTTGGTCATAAACGTTTCAACAATAGGTACATCGATGCATCTCAAGGACGCAAACAAATACACTGCATATAGTATTGTCGTATTTTGAACATTGAAAAAGTTATTCTCATACGAACAGAATAAATCATTTTTTCGAAGCTTCATAAATCAGTACTGGCAGGTCATAAAAGTTTCAGCAATAGGTCGATCGATGCGTCTCAAAGACGCAAACAAATGAGCTAGATATCGTTTTATTGTTTATAATAATCGGAAATCCTTTTAAATTGCGTTAAATCTTGTAAAATCTTACGAAATCCTCAAAAATCTATGAAAATACTTGAGAATTTGTTAAAACTCTTTAAATCCTTTGAAATCCCATCAAATCAAAATACTTTGAAATTCCCTTAAAACTTTCAAATCTCTCAAAATCCATTAAAACCCTGTGAAACTATGAAAAACGTTGAAATCGCTTGAAATCCCTGAAATCCCATAAGAAGCCCTCATAATGCGTGGAAATCTCTTAAAATCTTAAAAAATTGGTTAAAACCCTTCAAAATCACGTGGGTTTTTTTTTTTAATCTTATAAATCGTTTATAATATTAAAAAATTTAATTTCGCTCAAAACTTTCGTTAAATCTTCTGAATTATTACGAGATCCTCTAAAATCCAGGAATATACTTTGGCATATTTTCAAAATCTCTTTGAATACTTTGAAATCCCGTGAAATCATCGAAATTTGTTTATATCCCTTGAAATCTGTTAACATTTTACAAAATCCCTGCAAATTTTCAAAATCTCATTGGAATTCACTTAAATATCCTTCATAATTTGCAAAAACACTTTAGTATCACATAAAAACCTTTGAAATCCTGTAACTTGTTTTTGATCTCTTGAAATCTCTTGAAACCCTTTTTGAAAATCCTTGAAATTTTCTGAAATATAACAAATTTAACAATAAGCCCTTGTAATACGTGAAAGTCACTTAAAATCTCGAGAAATTGGTTAAAACCCTTTAAAGTCCTGTAAGTTATATTAAAAGCTCTTAAAATCCCAGAACCCTTAAAAAACTGAGAAAATCCTTTAAATCTTGAAAAACCAATTAAACGTCCCTATAATCCTTTGAAATCCCTTAAAATCTCCGAAATTATTTTACAATCCTCGAAACTCCGTAAAATATTTAAAAATCTTAAGATATCCCTTAGAATCATTGAATCCCATTACAATTCATTGAAAGATTTACAGGCAGTGAAAATTTTTTCGAAGCTCTTGAAATACATTACCATATATTAAAGTCAATTTAGAAATACTTTAAAATCTTTTTAAATTTCTTAAAACCCATTCAAATCTGTGAAAATCCATAAGGATTTATCAAAATTCCTCAAAGTCTCTAAAAATCCGTCAAAATTTTTAGGTATTTTTTGAAGTCCTTTAAAATCCAGTAAAATTCCTAGAAATATGATTATTCTGGGAATCTATTAATCTTTAAGATCTTGTTTGCGATAAAAATGATTGATACATTTTTTATATGATGAACAACAAATATAAAATCATACATAGAAAGGGGAGTGGGTAATAAAAATCTAATGAATTCTTGCAAGTGGAGATCTTTTTAAAAAATCATTTTGCGGAGTTAATGAACGCTTCCTTGTCTGAAATTTTTTGACTATCAAAGCTCCTAATTCAAAGTTATTAATTATTATTAATGACTGGTTCAGAATTTCTGCAAATTTAATATTGAATAATTATGTAAATAACGGATTTTAACACTATTTATATTTTGAAGGAGTCTTTATTATCAGACGAGATGGAGTTATGAAATCAAAATCATTTTTAATTAATTTATTTCTGCAAAAAAATCTTCTTTCACTCCGCTGGGATTCAAACCACAGAACTCCTGATTTCCGGTCAGGTGCTTTTCGCATTGAGCCACTACAGAGATCGAGAGAAGAAACTCTATTTCAGAAAATATAAGCATTATTATGCTAGATGGTACGAATCAAATTTTTGAAGGAATCTGTATTATCATTAGAGAATGAGAGGAAATTTGTAGCGTTCTGCTCAAAATAGATGGAGTTATGAATTAAAAATCATTTTGAATTAATTATTTTCTAAGAAAAAGATCTTCAACTCCGCTGGGATTCAACACCACAGAACTTCTGATTTTCCTAAAGTTGCTTCTCCCATCAAGCTACTACAGAGATCAAAAGAAGGAACTTTATTTAGAAAAATATACGCATCATTGCGCTAGATGGTACAAATCAAATTTTTAAAGAAATCTGTATTATTATAAGAGAATAACGAAGAATTGGTAACGTCTTTTTCGGACTGGACGGGGCTATGGATTAAAAATCATTTTAATAATTTTTTTCTATAAAAAAAATATCTTTCTTAGTTCGCTGGGATTCGAACCACAAGACTTCTGATTTCCGGTCAGGTGCTCCACCCATTAAGCTAATAGAGATATCGAGAGAATAAACGTCAATTTAGAAAATATACGCATTATTATGCTTGATGGTACAAATCAAATTTTTAAAGAAATATGTATTATCTTTGAAGAATGACAGAAAATTTGTAACGTCCTTGTCAGAATAGATGGAGTTATGAATTAAAAATCATTTGATATTAATTTTTTTCTGAGAAAAAGATCTTCTTCCATTCCGCTGGGATTCGAACCACGGAACTTCTGATTTCCGGTCAGATGCTATTCCCATTAAGCTGCTGGAGAAATCGAAAGAAGGAACTTTATTTCAGAAAAATACGTATTATTATGCTAGATGGTACAAATTAAATTTTTAAAAGAATCTATATTATCCTTTGAGATTAACAGAAAATTGGTAACGTCTTTTTCGGAATAGACGGAGCTACAGGTCAAAAATCATTTTTAATTCATTTTTTTCTTAAAAAAGATCTTTTACTTCGCTGCGATTCGAACCACAGAACTTCTGATTTCCGGTCAGGTGCTTTACCCATTAAGCTAATAGAGATATCGAGAGAAAAAACCTCAATTTAGAAAACATACGCATTATCATGCTAGAAGGTGCAAATCAAATTTTTAAAGGAATCTATATCATCATTAGAGAGTAACAGAAAATTTTCAACCTGTTATTTTGAAGAAGATGAAGCAATGATTTAGGAATAATTTTTAATTAACTTTTTCCTGAAAGAAGGTCTTCCCCTATCACTTCACTGGGATTCGAATCACAGAACTTCTGATTTCCGGTCAAGTGCTTTTCAGATTGAGCTAATAGCGATATCGAGAGAAAAAACTTTATTTCATAAAATATACGCATTAAATGCTAGATGGTACAAATCAAATTTTCAAAGGAATCTGTATTATCATTAGAGAATGACAAAAAGATTTTAACGTCCTTGTCAGAATAGATGGAGTTATAAATTAAAAATCATTTTAAATGAATTTTTTCGAGAAAAAGGTCTTCTTCCATTCCGCTGGGATTCGAACCACAGAACTTCTGATTTCTGGTCAGATGCTTTTCCCATTGAGCTACTAGTCAGAAATTAGAAATAATTTTTTATATTTTTTTTCTGAAAAAAAGATTCGAGTCCGAGCGGAGTCAAAGGAAAAGACCTTTTTTCAGAAAAAAATGGATGAAAAATTATTTTTAATTCCTAGCTCGATCTACTCTGAAAAAGACGTTGAAAATTTTCTGTTATTCTCTGATGATGACGCAAATTCCTCTGAAAATTTAATTTGTATTATCTAGCATAATAATGCTTATATTTTCTGAAATAAAGTTTCTTCTCTATATCTCTCTAGTAGCTCAATCGGAAAAGCACCTGACCAGAAAGCAGAAGTTCTGTGGTTCGGATCCCAGCGGAGTGAAAGGAGATCTTTTTCTCATGAGAAAGAAAAAATTAAAATTGTTTATATTTTTAATAGTATGAAATAAGAATGCAGACAGTCCGCACGTCATGCTTTTTCCGAGAAGGGGAAGTGAGGAGAAATTAGAAGAGAGTATAAGTAGGAAAGTAAAAAAATTAAGGGCAAATTATGGGAGGGGAAGTAGGAAAACTGTGGTAAAATGGGGGAAGAGGAGTATAGAAAGTGAAGGGAAGTTAGGGGTTGGCAAGTAGGTGGAGAGAAAGAAAAGAATGGCAAAAAAAAAAATGTTGAGTGATGGGTAGTGTGAGGTAGTTAGGGAAGGGTGAGAAGGCGAAAGATTAAGTAAGCGAAGCGAATTATGAGAGCAAAGGGTACAAGTTTACAAGTATGTCGTACTCCGAAAGAATAGGAGAGGAAAGGAGAGGAGAGAAGAGGAGAGGAGTGGAGAGGAGAGGAGAGGAGAGAAAAAGGGAGAGGAAGAAAAAAGGGGAGAAGA
>JAABKJ010002618.1:7025-27686 GCA_011634705.1 Andricus grossulariae | reverse complement strand
CTAACCAATTGAGCTACAGAGAGATCAAAGAAAGATACAGTTTTTCTGATATACGCTAATTTTAGCAAGGTGTTACAAAATCAATATTTTAAATAGGAATCGGTATTATCATCGGAGATAGTAATCATCGATCCGTTGAGAAATCCATTCACACATACTGTGAATAATGGAAATCTACATTAACGACCAAAGTTACATCCTCTAATACAGAAAAATAGTTTTCGTCATACAAACTAGATGGAGATATAAATTAAATATTTTTATTAAATATAAATTTATTCAGAAAAAAGGAAGGAAAGAATCTCTCCTCTCACTCCACTGGGATTCGAAGGGTTAGAGCACCTGAACGGAAATCAGTTGATTTGGTGTTCGAATCTCAGTGGAGTGAGAGGAGAGAGATCCTTTTTTTCTGAATAAATTTGAATTTAATAAAAATATTTAATTTATACCTCCATCTAGTCTGTATGACGAAAACTATTTTTCTGTATTATAGGAAGTAACTTTGGTCGATAATGTAGATTTCCATTATGCACAGTATGTGTGAATGGATTTCTCAACGGATCGATGATTACTATCTCCGATGATAATACAGATTCCTATTTAAAATTCCTAAAAACTGTCAAAATATATATTTTTTTTTAATCATGAATTTCTTGTCAAATATAGATATTCGGTTGGTTTTCTTTCATGTGATGAGAAATTTTCAGCTCTATCGAATGATCAGAGGAAAATATCAAAATTTTCAAAATTGAGAAAAAGGCGACGGTTTTTCTGAAAATTTTGAAAAGGGATTTTCTCGAAAAGGCCACTGTTAAATATTTTTTTGTGAATTTCTAATAATATGGAATACATATTCTCCAAATTTGACTTCTGGTCAACAATTTCTTCCTATTGAAACAAACATTTTTCAAACAAAAAAAAATCAAAATTGTTATTTTTTTTTTTTTAAATACGGAAGAAAGGAGTTAATACCTGGGGAAAAAGTTGTTTAGAAGTGAATTTTCTTTGAAAAAGCCTTTTTCACTTCACAGTAAAAACTTTGGGATAAATTTTGTTGCGGCCTTTTCGAGAAAATCCATTTTCAAAATTTTCGGGAAAATCGCGGCTATTCTCTCAATTTTGAAGATTTTGATATTTTTTTCAGATAATTCGATAGAGCTAGAAATTCCTCATCACATGAAAGAGAAACCAACCAATTATATATATTTGGTAAAGAACTACATCATTTAAAAGAATATTTTGGCAGTTTTTATGAAATTGCAGGGTTATTTTCAACAGCTCAGCATGACTAAATAAAATTTTTTCAGCTAAACGGTGAAACAGGTGTTCCTTCATTTTAAGTGTTGAATAACACACTTATGCAAAAATAGTTTGACAACCTCATGCAGACCTCACTACATGATTTGAAATGGAATCAGTCTAATGGATTTGCCTCTTTGGTATAAAATTAAATCATCAATTGAAGTTTCCAAATTTCTTTGTATCAGAATTTTGGGCTTTTATGGGCTGAATTGCCGATTTTTGGGCTTCACTACTTTTTTTGAAAATTTGAATTTGGAATGGCGGTGCTGTCTTGACTCAAGACAGCACCTCCACTATATAAAAATTAAACAAAAAAATAAAATCAAAAACCACAGAATTTCGGGCCCTTTTGGGCCCTTAAACGCGCCAAAAACCACTTTCCAAAAACCACCCCTACTGAAAATCAAACTAACCCCTATGTGCAAACTCAAACTCGGAAAAAACGAAGTACACCATAATTTTGGGCTTATTACGGGCTCTTGATTGCACACAAAAAATGCATAAAACTCAAACCTGGAAAGCACAACGAAAGTCCAACACTACTATCTAGTTTGTATTTTCCAGGTTTGAGTTTTTACTAAGGGGTTGGTTCTTTTTTACATTGGGGTGGTTTTTTGATTTTTTTTTTCGTGCATTCAAGAGCCCAAAATAAGCTCAAAATTCTGGTGTACTTCGTTTTTTCCGAGTTTGAGTTCGTACATAGGGGGTAGTTTTATTTTTAGTGCGGGTGGTTTTTGGAAATTGGTTTTTGGCGCGTTTAAGAGCCCAAAAAAAAAAAAAATTCTATGGTGTTTGATTTTCAATTTAAAAAAATTGGTATGTAGTGGAGGTGCTGGCTTGAGTCAAGCCAGCACCTCCACTCCAAATTTTAAATTTCAAAAAAATTAGTGGAGCCCAAAAATCAGCAAAACAGCCCAAAAAAAGCCCAAAATTATGATACAAAGAAATTTGGTCATTTTGAAATTGGAGGTGCTAGCTTGATGGACCTGACCTTGGTTGAGTGTCCAGCTCCTTTGTTGAAAATTCATTTTTTTCAAGATTCATCATCTTAGTTAAAAATTTATCTCTCTGACTGAAAATTTAACTATTTTGTTGGTAATTCGTTTTTTTTTTGTTTTTGTTTTTTTTTTTTGGTTGAGAATTAATTTTCTTGACTAAAAATGTAACTATTCCATTTTAGGTTTAAAATTAATATTTTCAATGGAAATTTGATATTTTGAGATAAAAATTCAACTATTCGTTTGACAATTCATGTATTTTCTAATAAAATTGTCTTTTTTGTAAAAAAAATCCTTTTGGTTATATTTTACGTAATTATTTGTTTGATTCAAACGTTTTTTTTTCAAGTTAAATTTATCACCAGAATGTTCAGCCTTTAATTAAGCAATACAAGTTTCAACAAAAGAGGATTTATATAAAACCAAATTATTGCATTTTTAGCCAATCAATTAAAATTTTCCAGTTGAAAAATTTATTTTCTATAAAAAAAAAGAATACATAAAACATTATTTTTCAACCAAACAGTTGAATTTTCAACAAAAACAGATAAATTCTCAGAGAGGAATGGAGTGCCTGAAATTTCAAACAGAAAAATGAATGTATTTTGATAAAAAATAGTTAAATTAGACTCAAAAAAGACGAGTTTCGACCAGATTGTTGAATACTTCGCCCAAAAGGACCCATATCCAACAATAGTTGAATTATTATTATTCGAATATTTTATAATTCCTCAATTACCCATTTCAGATATTTTATTTTTTTCATTCATCATTATTTTATTTTATTTTTTCCATTTAAATTAAAAGATTTTGGTTTTAATAATTATTTCATTTTAAAATATGCATTAAATCGGGAGTTCAAATAGATTTCACATTCTCTGAATGATTAAAATGTTTTTCAGTTATGTCAGGTAATTATTCTATCATAAAGTAAACATAGGAATTATAAGAGGAAAACGAAGATTATAGAAAAGCATATTTTTATTGATTCAAAGTGTGACATTTGCCGGGGCTTAAAATCGTGATGAGTTGGCCATCATGTCTGTTCTCTTACGAATGGTTCCTACGTCAAATATTCTTGGATCATTTGTGCAAGATACTACAAAAAATTAACAACGTATTCAATCATGAAGCATAAGATCTTCTTATTGGCTCTGTGTACCTACCAAGCAAGTCACCTTTTCAATACTTAATATTTATTTGAAATTGTGTATCACCATCTCAAAATACATCAATTCACCTAACCAACTCTTTTTGCATTTACGCACCATATTTTCTACGTTTGGAAGAGAAAATTAATATTTTTCAATTTTTTCATGGTATTGAATATTTATTTATTACATCCGCATGTTGAACTATGATAATTCAACATTTTTAATACTATTTTTCTATGCGAAATTCGATTACTTGAATGTTTTTAACTATTCCATTTTTAACTGTTAAATAATCAGTGGAATCGCCACTAACACTTCTGTATACACGTCCCCAAGATACATTTGTTTACAAGGCCAAGAAGTCCCCTGATTACGAATATTTCGGATGTACTTTCGGAATCCTGATCAGTTTTTGTTTAAACAGTTTTTAAATACAGTTTGATACATTTGTTGTTATATTTATTTGATATTGTGTATCCGAGGGCCTCCAAGACCTTGCAGTTCGTGGGGAGTCTTAAGATTCTGGGACGAGGTGGTCAAACAAACCTCGGCCCGCATGTGTATGGATATGGATGAAAGGATCCCTATAAACGGGATCTCCTGGGTGAGATGAAATGATCCCCATAAACAGGCTCTTCTGGTATGTGTGATTGTAGTATTGAACGGGTGAAAGAGCCTAGCTGACACGGGCTTTCAGGATCCCTGGGTCGAGGTTCCTCCCAGACCGATATACAGTTTTGGAATCGGGACGGGGATGACCTATAGCCCGCATAGCGACCAAAAAATAGCCCTCCTTTGGTATGGTGGCCTACAAATGAGTATTCATTGAGTGTCTTGCCCAATCTGACCACCCCACTAAGCCATGGATGTAGAGTGATCGTACCCGTGGAACTTTGGCACCTAGGGGTTCGAAGGTGTCCTAACGGCATCCTGGGGACACCGGAGGACCTCCCTGAGTAAATAGTCCTACCCCTGGATGCTGGGCTCTGTCGGGGGCGGACCTTTCATTTCCCTAGCTGCTCGTGGGATCAAAATGAACAATCTAAAAAACAAAAACTTGAAGGAAGGAGGATGGGAGGTGGCAGGGGTGGGTTGGGTTTGAGCGAGTCTAACATAACCCTTTTTTCCCAATCTGTCTATCCGGAGAGCAAAACTCAGGTGGCTGCTGTGCCTTCAGATCCCCCGGGAGGTAAGGGATTGACGGTCCCCCTGAATGGGGCTTTGGAAACGGGAGCCGCCAATGAGTCCCCCAAAAAGAACAAAGGTATCAACAGTTTCCTGAAAAGGAAACTGAGGAGACAAGAGCAGCAGGCCAGTAAAGCAGCTGCGAAGGCTGGAATATTGGTAACCACAAGGCCGAAAACCATTTGTTGAAGCGAATAGAAGGACATTTTTTTCATTTGGAGACAGGCCACATGACGTTTACAATTTCACAATATGACCTTCTTATCTTTCCAATAGAGTTAAGAATGTTACACGATTGCGTTATTTGATCAAACTTTTCTATGTTTCAAGTTGTCTATTTTTATAAAATTCTCTAATTATTATCGTATACAGTTCTTATTAAATTTACTTATTTCTAGCAAGCAATTAGTTTATTTCTTCTATTGAATTAGGATTTAGGAATGAGTTAAATTTCATCAATTTTGATTCAGACTTAAGGTAGATCTCAAAATATCTTTTGCATAAGGAAAAAGATACAGTTAAATTTTTAAAGGTGAACAATTTAAGAAAATGGAATCTCGAATTGTTGAAAAAAGCGGGTAAAAATGGATAATGGAAACTTCTGAAAATGGAAAATTCAATTGTGAGCTTAATATTTCCAGGTAGTGGGAGTTGTTTATTAAACAAAGACCGGAATCCAAGACCATTAGAAATATTTATTGCCGTTTGAAATATAACGTGGGCCACTTGATACATCGAGAGGCCAGGCCCAAATTGAAACTCCTGTCCGACGATTACCGGGGACACAAAATGCCCCTCTCTTCTGCCTAACACCACTCTGTGGTCTTATCACTTGTATTTCAAGAAAAGAGCAGGCCACTATCAAGGCTGCTGCGATACCTGCAATCGAAGGCCATCAGACAGTACCCTGCAATTCATCCCTTGCCTCTGTTCGTTGCTTTTACAATTAAAAATTAAAGAAAATTTGAAATTTAACTCTATTGTTGAAAATTCTATTTTGAATTTTCTTTAAACTTTTAACAGTTCAAAATGCATTCATTAAATATTCAACAGTTGTATTTCGAATTCTCTTCAATTTTCAAACTTTGAAAATGTAAGAATTCTGAAAATTGGAGAAAATTAAAATCGCAGCTGTTGAAAATTGAAGAAAATTAAATTTTCAACAGTTAAAACAGAAATTGATGAAATCCCAACTATTTTAAAAACTATTTTCAATTTTTAATCGTTGGAAATTCAACTCTTAAAAATATAACTATCGAAAATTCAATTTTCAATGATACAATTTGTATATATTGGAAAGTTAAGATAAATTAAAAGTTTAACTGTTGAAAAGTAAAGAATATTGAATTTTCAACTGTTTGATTTCTAGCAGTTTCTTTAATTTCTAAGTGTTCAACTATCAACTTTAGGAAACTTAAGAAAATTGTGTTTTCAAGAGTTGAATACTAAATTTTGTTTGATTTTAAACTGTTCAAAATTCAATTTTCATTTTTTTTTTAGTTTTCAACAGTTTGATCACCAACTGTGAAAAATACAAGAAAATTGAATTTTTCACTGCTGAAAATTCAATTTTCTTCTATTTTCACAACCGGAAAATTCAACTGTTTAAAATTTAATTTCCAATTCTTTAAATTTGAAAAATCGTCTGTTAGGAGTGGCAAGAATCTTTTCCTCTCCCCTTTTAGTTGGGTGACAGCCAAATATCCGTTAAATGGCAATCGTAATGGGTTTCCGCGATGGTCGGAAATAAGGCGGGAAGTGGAATGTACAACTTTGGCGAAAGCAGGGGGTTGGCGGAATATGGAAAAACATAGAATGTTTCAAGGTCCAGTGGGCTCTTTTTACCGAATATTAAGAATTATCATTCCACTTTAGACTGTTGGTGCTCATGGTTCTGGCGAAGTTGCATTTACGAAAAGAACACTGACACTGGGTTGAGGGGATGTCACTGTTTCACTAGGGGGAGGGGTCACGTTGCCACAAGGGTCCAGTTGATCCCGTCCTAACATCTCCGTGGGCGATGATACATGGCGGGCCTGCTGGATCATCTGTCTTTGTTTCCGACGTCGTCAGGAATTTATTTATTTGCTTTCTTTCCTGGGCAGGCATACATCTTCCGGGGGCTCCCCGGGAGAAAGTATCTGGCTCATCTAAAACAAAAAGGATATGCGATGTATGTCTGTTGGTCAAGCCCAGGTCTCAGCTAGGCGGCAATACTAGGTTTCCTTTGCGAGTGCTGTGCCCGTTGGTGAGGTCCAGGTCCCAGCTAGTCGAATCTTCTTACAACGGGTGTAATGTCCGTTGATCGGTCCTAGGTACCCGCTGGGTAGCAATTCGGGGACTCTTCATACAACGGATGCGTCGTGTACGTTGGTCGGGCCTAGGTACTCGCTGAGCAGCAACTCTAGGATCCCCCTTACAACGATTGTGTGATGTAGTTTGGTCGGGCCTAGTTCCCCGCTTTGCGGAAACTCTGGGATTTCCCTTAGAATGGATGTGTGATATATCCTGCGTTGTGGGAAAGCAAGAGGGACCGGTTAAATAACAATAAAACATTTATTTAAAGTTTTTTTCAATCAGGCAGGTCGATAAGAATGCATAGCTGAGTTCCTGAGCATGCTGTACCCGCAATCCAAACGCTGAAGTTGAGGTCCAAGTTGTGGTGGAGCCGCAGCGGTCACCTGGCCGAGTAGAGGCTGGAGCCACGCTGCCTTGGCATGGCGAGCGAGGGTTGCAGTGATGCTGCTGGTAGGGTGGTGCTCGCGCATGCTCATTCTTCAAGCGTGTCTGCGGAACTGCTCTACGTTATGGACATTGCGCGTCACATGCAGGTCATTTTCGACGTAGGAAGTGGTGGGGGATGGCTTGCAGCTGGTCACTGCGGTGAAGCGCGCGAGCCAATGCGCGCGGCATCCACGGTAGCGGGCTACGCTAGAGTGGGGGTATATGCTGGTTGGCTATCAGTCTTGCGTGAGCGAACCAACCAGAGCCTCGTGACGGTACCACGTTCTGATTGTCGGAGATGGTGGAACAAGCGAAGTTTGCTGTTAGAATCTTATGTTCGCTGCAACGCACTCGAACCGGACCTCTTTGATTTAATAATAAGAGAAAATGAGACAAATACCTACTCAATATTAACTTAAGTATGTGAAAATTCAATTTCCCTCAATTTTGAACAATCAAAAATTTAAGTATCCTAAAAATTGAAGAAAATTAAAAATTCAAGAAAATTTATAATTAAATTTCCAGCCGTTAAGAATTCAATTGATAAAAACTCAACTGTTTAGATGTTATTTTCAATTTTCTTTCATTGTCAACAGTTCAAAATTGAAGGTACATAAAAAAATTAACTGTTAAATTTATAATGTTCAAATTATCTTTTATCTTTACAGACTGTCTTCGCAGATGATCAGTTTGAGGATAAGCTGAAGAATTTACGTGATAGAAGTAGAGAGAAAATGATCGGCATCATAAAGGAACTACGTTCGGATGTTAGGGTCAGTTATTGAACATAAATGTATTTTCTTAAATATTTCTGGGATTAAAAACATTAAGTAATTTCTGTAATTATTTTGTTCTTCTTGTTCACTAGGCCGCACTTGATGATGCAAGGAGAAGAGGACTGAACAGAGACGTAGTGGAATGTTGGAATGAATGTCAAAAACTCACTAGATATTACGAATCTAGATTTCGTGTATATGAACATTGTTATAAAAGAGCCGCTAAGTTGGCGAATATTAAGGTACGTACAAGTTATTTGAATTTCTTTGAATTCTTTCAACTTGCTTGAATTATTTCCAATTTATCAGAATTCTCTGGAATCGCTAAAATCCTTTCAGTCCTTCAATTTTCTGAATTCTTAGGATTCTAAATTTCTTTCACTTTTCTAAATTCCTGGAAATCTCAGAATCTCCACTTTAAATTTATCAAATATTGTGAATTCCTCAAGTTCTCTGAATGTTCTGAAATCTCTAAAATTTTGCTATTCGCTGAATTTCCTTTTTTTTAATCTTCTACATTTTTCTAAATTCCATTAATATTCTGAATTCTTAGAATTCACTGAATATCCCAAATTTATGACATATTCTGATTTCCTTGAATTATTCGTCATTCTTTGAAATCCCTGAAATTATTCCCTGAATTTCTTTTTTTTTATCTTCTAAATTTGTCAAATTCCATAGATATTCTGAATTCCGTGAATTCTCTAAATTTATGAAATATTTGGAATTCCTTGAATTCCCTGAAATTCTTTGAAATTCCTAAAATTATACTCTAAATTTCCGTATTTCCTTCAATATTCTACATTTCACGAATACATGGATATTCTGCATTCTCTGTATTCCTCAAATTCACTAAAACACTTGATTTCCAGAGTTCCTGAAATCCTCGAATATTCTGATTTTATTGCATCTTTGAATATCATCCATTACATTGAAATTCTGGAATCCCAAACATTTATGGAATACTCTCAATTCTCTAAATGTCCTGAAATCCCTGAAATTTTTCAATTCACCTGAAATTTTTTAATTCTCAACATTTTTTATAATTACCTAAATATACAAAATTTTCTGTATTCATTAGATATTCAGAATTTCTTTTATTTTTCTGAATTTGTGATAATCTCCGAATTTCATAAATTTACGAAATGTTTTCAATTGACTAAATGTTCAAAAATCTAAAAAATTCTGTGAATTTCCTTACATTTTTTTATTTGATTTTTCACGATTTCTATTCTGGTTCCTCTAAATTCAATCAAATTCCTTGAAATGACAAAATATACATAGAATTTCAAACAAAAGAAAAAATTCAAACGAATTGAATGTGAATTCATAGTAATTGAAAGAAATTCAATTGTATTCTAATCATTTAAATAATATACTCAACCAGGAAGTATTAATTACTGAACCTGTCTGCTATTTGTAACAATACCAGAACAATCAAACTGAAAATCTCTAAATAATAACATTTAGTTCATTTGATTATATTTGGGTTTATAAATTTCAATCCTAATGAGAAGATTAAATGAGATCCTCAAGAAGATTATACATTTTTAAATATTGTTATCCCTGTAAGTCACATTTATAAAGAAGAGAAAAAAGATAACAAAATATTTTCTTTGCAGTATGCAGAAGACTGCTTTGCAGAAAATATTGCATTTTTAGAAAAAGAAGAAAAGAAACGTCGTTTGAATGCTAAGGATTGCATTATAAAACACATTATTGCGCTGTATGTTCCACAAGCAGGGCAACACCCAACTGTTCCATTGTGATTGTATCAAGATGAAATAAAGAATCTGAATAAAATTAAGTTTATCAAAGTGCGCTGCTTCCAATTATTTTTAACCAAAGAGATCAATTTTGAAAGATGAAGATTGATTTTCTACCAAAACATACCAATTTTTAACATAATACATTAATTTGCAACTAAAAAAGATACATTTAAAAACAAAAATATAATAGTCAACTTTTAGTTGAAACAATTAATTCTTAACGCAAGAAAAAATTCGCATTTGTTAATAAGCGTACATTTTCGACCCTGTGCATATGGATTTCAATCTTTGTAATTAATCAAAAAACAACTCTGAGTGATATCAAAAAACTAAAAACACTTTTAGGTTTGTCTTCCAAATATCTAGGTGCACGGTTTTTGTTTTTCGGTTAAACATTTGATGAAAAATTACATTATTTTCATAGTTTTTCAATTGTTATAAACATACTAAGTGTTTGATCGGAAAACTGACAAAACTATTGCATTCGTCCTGAAAATATCTAGATGTGCTTTTTCTTGTTTTTTAACCATTTTTAAAACAATTAACGCATTTTTCGATAACCGTCCATTTGCGTCCATGTAGATATCGATTACAGAGTTTTATAATTAAATAAAAACAAACTAAGAGAAATCTATTTTAAAGACATTTTTTACAGCCTCTTTGGTGCCCTTTCGGGGTGCACTCTTCAGATTCAGGTTATATATTTAAGGTATCAATACTCACTTTACCGTCATTTGTGCACTTTATTGAACAAAATTAAAGAAAACGAGGCTGATAATTGGCATGCCTTCCTTTGATTTAGATCACCGTTGTTGTTTAGAGGGGCAGTGATTGCTTGAAATTCATAAATTTTTATTCTATTATTATGGAGAATGTGCGGCAAAACAAACTGCCAAACAATTATTATTTACGACCTCATCTAAATAAAAGTATCAGGTAGATATCCAAAGAGATCTTCAATCACAAAAGATCTATTTCTGACAATTAGAATTTTGTGAAAGTATAGGTATTGGGAAATTTTTTATCTTCTCAGAAAATGCTAAAGTTATACAATACAAACATTCAAGAGATCAGTACGCAATGACTGACTCAACGCATGTCTCGAAATTTTGTGTTTCAATATGACAACACAAAATCTTATAGAATTTTGGTAAAAGTTAAAAAATATTACTTTTTTTGTGGTCAATGCAGCACAAATTCAGATGTTTGAAATTTTTGATTATTTTTGGGTCTTATACGTTTTTGGACTTCGTCCCTTTTGGTCTTAATATGATAACAGTTGGGTTTACAGAATTTGCTTAAAAAGAAAAAAGATTACTTTTGTCGAGGACAATTAAGACTTTCCCTCACGTCGCGTCGCTGAGTGAGCGCTAGTCGCTGTGACCGACCCTTGCCAGCGGGGAGGTACTTTGTGCTAATGAGGGATACAATATGCAACATAAATTTCTTAATTTTGCAATTAGCAATTCAGAAATAATATATTCGAAATCTACGTTTCTTGGCGATTTCAACGATATTTCACTTTCAATTAAAAGATTAAAATAAGAATAATTGCCATATGTTATTTGCTTTCATAGGTTGAGAATTAAAAGCGTTTTTCAGGATATGCATACGTTCATCGAAATTCAATTACCATAGTTGTAAATTGCCCATATTATCAACAATTTTAAACTGTCAAAAAGCAATAATTCGACTGCTCCTACTTAAATAGTAATTATCTCTAGTTGACGCAGATTTTAGTTCATGTTTTGGCACTGGCTAGTATTACGGAATTTTCCGTAAAACTAATTGTTCATGTATAGCGCTAGAGCTGTCCAGTTCTATGAAATTACCTCTTAGAAAAATATTTAAAAATGCTATAGCGTTCATGAATTTAAACCTAAAACTCTACAATTTTAGATGTTTAAATTTAAAATTGTTTAACAATAATGGGCTTCGGACTGGAAATTGTACAACTATTGGGATTCGACAAAAATTAGTCATAAAATTTATTCACTCAGACTCTCAGTTCGCAATATTGTATTAATGTCAATTTTAAACTATAAGATTGTGGACATTTCAGGTTAAAAATATTTATCGAACTAAACATTGATCTCATCTGCCTGGTGTTGTTAATTTGACATAATTTTACATGAATTAACAATAAATTCAATATTAAAAAAAAGGAAATACGAAAAATGCTAGGTTTTTGAAGTAAAACTTCTTATGGTGCACCCCGAGTAAAAATACTTTCACATGGAGAGCGTAATGGATCTCGACGCTTGGATTATAGGTGATATTTACGTCATGGAATTCACGGAATGCATGGCATTCCTGATAATCCAAGAATTCATGGAATTCATGGAATCCTTACTATTCATGAAATTCATGCAATTAACGGAATTCAAGGGATTCATGGAATTCATGAAACTCATGGAATTCACGGAATTTATAGAATGCACAGAATTCATGAAATTCATGGAATTTACGGAATTCATAGAATGCACGAAATTCATGGAATTCACAGAATTAAAAAAATTCATGGAATTCAAGGAATCCATATAATTGAATGAATTCACAGAATTGATGGAATTCACAGAATTCACGGAAATCACGGAATTATGGAATTCATGGTATATACGGAATTCAAGGAATACAAAGAAGTCACAGAATTCAAGGACTTCAAGGAATACACTGAATTCAAGGAATTCATGGAATACACTGAATTCAAGGAATTTATGGAATACACTGTATCCATGAACTTTAATGAATTCACGACGGTTAGTAGCAGGGTGATGGGAAGTCAGTGGACGTAACTTTGCGAACTTCGGTAATATTTAATACGTTCCTTCATGAACAATTCGAATTTAATTAATAGAACCCAATACAAAATCGAACTATTTTTAATGCAAAAATCTACTATTATATTTTTGGTTCTGAATTCATATCATTCACGGAATTCATGAAATTCACGGAATTCATGGAATTCACGGAATTCATGGAATTCACGGAATTCACGAAATTCACGGAATTCATGGAATTCACGGAATTCATGAAATTCACGGAATTGGTGGAATTCAGGGAATTCATGGAATTCGCAGAATTCATGGAAATCACGGAATTGATGCAATTGATGAAATTCATGGAACTCAAGGAATTCATAGAGTTGAAGGAATTCACGGAATTCATGGAATACATTGAATCCATGAAATTTAATAAATTCACGACGTTTAGTAACAGGTTGGTGGGAATTTAGTGGACGTAACTTTTCGAACTTTGGTAATATTTAATACGTTCCTTCATGACAAATTCAAATTTAATTAAAAGAACCCAATAAAAAATCTAACTACTTTTAATGCAAAAGTCTGCTATTATGTTTTTGGTTCTGAAATCATGCAATTCACGGAATTCATGAAATTCACGGATTTCATGGAATTCACGGATTTCATGGAATTCACGGAATTGGTGGAGTTGACGGAATTGGTGGAATTCACGGAATTGATGGAATTCATGGAATTGATGGAATTCACAGAATTCATGGAAATCACAAAATTCAAGGAAATCACGGAATTCATGGAATTCACGGAATTCATGGGATTCAAGTGATTCATATAATTTAAGGAATTCGCGGAATTCATGGAATACACAGAATTCATGGAATTCACGGAATTCATTTAATTCATGGAATTCACGGAATTCATTTAATTCACTGAATTCACAGAATTCATGGAAATCACGGAATTAATGACATTCACGGAATTCATGGGATTCACGAAATTGATGGAATTCACAGAATTCATGGAAATCACGGAATTCATGGAATTCACAGAATTCATGGCATATACGGAATTCATGGAATTAAAAAAAGGCACAGAATTCAAGGAATTCGTGAAATTCATGGAACTCAAGAAATTCATAGAATTGAAGGAATTCACGGAATTCAGGGAACAAATTGACAACCGTAACGACGGTTAATGACAGGGTGGTGGGAGTCAGTGGACGTAAGTTTACGAGCTTAGGTAATATTTAATACGTTTCTTCATGATAAATTCCAAATTAATTAGTAGAACCCAATAAGAAAATCTAGCTATTTTTAGTTTAAAAGTCTACTATTATATTTATGGTTCTGATTTCATGGGATTCAAGTGGTTCATATAATTTAAGGAATTCACGGAATTCATGGAATTCAAGGATCTCATTGTAAATCACGGAATTCTTGGAATTCACGGAATTCATGGAATTTACGGAATTCATGACATACACAGAAGTCATAAAATTCAAGGAAGTCACAGAATTCAAGGAATTCATAAAATTCATGGAATTCAGGGAATTCATACCTTTATGAACTTAGGTCATACTTAATACGTTTCTTCATGATAAATTCGAAATTAATTAATAGAACCCAATACAAAATCTAACTATTTTTAGTTTAAAAGTCTACCATTATATTTTTGGTTCTAAATTCATCTCGCTCAGTTTGAAATTCTAAGTACTGTTTGGTTGAAAATTTCATTGTTTTGCTGAAAATGTCACTATTTTGTTAAAAGATCATATTTTGAAACAGAAATTCAACTAATTTGATGAAAGTTAAGCTCCTCTGTTAAAAATTTATTATTTTAGAATCACCTCTTCGATTTAAAATTTCACTTTTTTGTTAATAATTCGTTTTTTCCATTAAAAATTAATTTTTCATCTAAAATTTGAACTTTTTAATTTTTGGTTGTAAATTTATTCATTATAAGCTGAAAATTCAAATATTTGGTACAGGATTCATATATTTTGCTGAAATTTCATCTTTTTGGTTCAAAATTCAACAATTTTAGTAGAAAATTAAACTTCTTGATTGAGAATGAACTTTTTTGCTTAAAATTAATACTTTCGGGTCGAAAATAGAAATTTTTGTGAAAATGTCGTCTTCTATACTCGAAAATGAAACCATTTGTTATAAAATTTAACTATTTCGTTAAAGATGAACTTTTTGTTCAAAATTTGTCTTTTTTGGTTGCTAACTGATTTTTCTAAACCAGAAATCTACATATTCCATTTTTATTTAAAAATTTATATTTTTAATTGGAAGTTGATCTTTTTGAGTTGAAAATCTTACTATCTGATTAGAAACTCATGTATTTTGTTTAAATTTCGTCTTTCTTGTAGAAATGTAATATTCTTGGTGGAAAATTTGTAATTTTTGATTGAATTCAACTGTTTTTTATTTAAAATTGAAATATTTTTTGGTCGAAATATCAACTTATTATTATTTAAAAAATTATGTTTTCGTTTGATTTTTCGTTGAGAATTTATATTTTTGAGTCGAGTTTTTGACTAGAAAATTTAAAGCAGTTGGTTAGAAAATTAAACAGTTTGGTTGTAGTCTCAACTGCTTTCTAGAAAATACGTCTTTTTCACTTCGAAATACATTAATGTAAAAATAATTTTAGTTCCAAAATGCGGAAGTTGTAAAAATAGCGTTTACGTCCTAACCTCAAACTGTGCACAACAAGGGGAGCAAATCCTATAAACGATTACTTTTTAACAAAAGAATTATTTTTAAGACAAATTTCTTAACCAGAAGTTCAACCAAATAGTTGAATTTTGAACGAAAAAATAAATTTTTGGCCAAAAAGTCGAATTGTTCAATTTAGAGTGAAAAGAATTAATTTCCATCCAAAAAGAAAAAACTTATTTTGAACAAAATAGGTCAATTTGGTTCCCTCACATTAATTGGGTAATTATTTCGTAATTTTTATCTTATCATTTGTTCTTACGTCAACTAAATAAACATTCCACGTATTGAGTATTTAGTATATGAATACAACTTTTCAGATTGGAATAAAATATTCTTGGATCATTTTTGCTGGAAAATAAAAATTAAACAAATTATTCAATCATGAAGCGTGCGATCTTCTTATTGGTTCTCTTTGCCTTCCAAGTAAGTCACCAATTTTTTTCTAATTCTTAGAAATTATCACATTTTGTGAATAATTGTTATATTTAATATTGAGTATCGCCACGCCGAATTCACACAATACAAAACAAAATGTCTCTTTTTAAAGTAACATACCATATTGTACAACATTGTATACATTAAAAAGGAAATGATCAGGTTTGGGATTTTTTTCAAATTTCATAAATTCCCTACTGAGAGTCAACTTGTTTTTATTGACAAATTTACACTTTTTCCTAATTATCAACTATTAAAAGTCAGAAAAAAATTAATTCGCAACAAAACGTATTTTCAACCGTGAAATACTCAATATTAAATTATGTTGAATTTTCAACAGGTGAAATATTAAGTTTTCAAAATTTAAAATTGAAGATTTCTATTTTCTTTAATTTTCAACAGTTGAATTTGCTTTAATTTTCAACAGCTCGAAATTCAAGCAAATTACCAAATTTAATTCTCAAAAGAGAAAACTGACTTTCTAACACTTGAATGATATAATTTTCTGTTTAATTTTGAAAAGAATTGAATTTTTAACTGAAATTGAATTTTCAACTCCTTCTGAAAGTCTAATTGTTTTTAGTACAAAATTTGTTTTTTTTTCTTGAATTATTAACTCTAGAGAATTAGAGAAAATTTTAAATGGAATTTTCAACAGATGAATTTTCAATTTTCTTCAATTTTCGGTAGTTGTATTTTCAACTGTGAAATATTTAATATTGAAATTACTTTAACTTTTAACATTTGAAATATAATTGACTAAAAATTGGATTTTCAATTTTCTTCCATTTTCGGCACTTGAAATTTCTACAATATAGACATTGAGTTGAATATTATGAGTGTTGAATATTCAGTTGCTCAAAATTGTACGAAATTTAATTTGCAACAGTTAAATTTCCAACTATAGAAAAATTACGAAAATCAAAAATTCAGGTATTGACAAATTACGAAAATTGACGATTGAATTTTCAACTATTGAAAATTCCCCAACTGAAAATTGTAGAAAATAGAAAAGTCAACTGTTTGACATATTCAATTTTTTTCATTGTTAGGAGTTGAAAATTAAATTTTAATTTTTTTTAAATTTTCGATAGTCTAATTTTCGTATGTGAAAACTGAATAAAATGGAAAATTCAGTTAATAAAAAATGACGAAAATTGAAGAAAATTAATAAATAAATTTTCAACTGTTGGAAATTCAACTGCTGAAAATTTTTGGAAATGGAAAACCATATTTTCAACTATTGAAACTTCAGCATCTAAATATTATAGAAAATTAAAAATTACACTGTTGAAAATTACATAATCAATATTTTTTCATTTTTATTAGTTAAAAATTAAATCTTCATTTTTCTTAATGACCGACAGTCAAATTTTCATCATTAAAAAATTCAAGAAAATTGAAAAGACAATTTTCGATTTTCTTCAATTTCAAACACTTCAATTTTCAACTGTAGAAAATTTAAGAAAATTGAAACTTCAATTTTCTTAAATTTCAGACACTTCAATTTTCAACTGTAGTAAATTCAAGAAAATTGGAAATTCATTTTTCTCCAATTTCGAACAGACCAATTTTTAACTGTAGAAAATTCATGAAAGTTAAGAATTCAGTTATTGAAAAATGACGAAAATTGAAGAAAACTGAAAAAGAATTTTAAACTGTAGAAAATTCAAGAAAATTAAAAATTCAATGTTCGATTTTCTTCAATTTCATACACTTCAATTTTCAACTGTCGTAAATTCACGAAAATTGAAAATTCAGTGTTCTCAAATTTCAAACACTTCAATTTTCAACTATACTCAATCCAAGAAAATTGGAAATTCAATTTTCGATTTTTTCCAATTTCGAACAAATCAATTTTTAACGGTAGAAAATTTAAGAAAGTTAAGAATTCAGTTATAGAAAAATAACGAAAATTGAAGAAAACTGAATATTCAATTTTCAACTGTTGAAAATTCAGCTACTAAAAATAGCAGGGAATTAAAAATTCAATATTTGTAAATTCTATTTTAAATTTTCTTCAATTTTCAACAATTAAAAATTCAACTGTTGAAAATTCAATTTTATTTTATTTTGAACAGCTCCGTTTTAAACTGATCCAAATTGAAAAAAAAAACTCATGAAAATTAAAAATTCAATTTTCAACTGCTGGAAATGAGAAAAAAATTAATTTTCCACAGTTGAATTTCTAACAGTTGAATTTTTAACTAATGACAATTGAAGAAAGTTGAAAATTTAATTTTTAATATCTTACAAATTCCTCTAGTGGAAAATTTAACGTTTAAAAATTTAATTTTCAATTTTGTTTTTATTTTTATCATTAATTTGTATCTTTACAGACAGTGTTTGCAGATCAGTTTGAGGAGGATCTTAACAATTTACATAATAGCAGTATTAATCATAGGGATGGCATCGTTAAGGGATTACGTTCTGATATTGAGGTCAGGTGGCAAAAATAATTTTTAATCCTTAAATATTTGTTTTATATAGGAAATGAAACAATTTTTACCTTTTGAAATACAATTCTCAGTTTTATTCAATTTTCAACAGTTGGTATTTAAAGGATATTGAGAATTGAATTTCCATTCGCCTACCATTTTCAGCAGTTTAATTTTCAACAGTTAATTTCCTAGAATTTTTATAAGTTCAATTTTTTAGCAGTTGGATTTCCAATATTTGAATTTTCAAGTCCTAAAAATAGAAGAAAATTTAATTCCATGAGTTGAATTTTTCAGAGTTGTATTTCCAACTACTGAAAAATGAAGTAAAATTTAAATTAACTGCTAAAAATTAATAAAATTTGAACCGCTGAAAATTGAAGAAAATTGAAAATCGAATTCACAATAGTTGGATTTCAAGTAAATGCCAATTAAATTTTTCATTTTCAACAATTGAATTTTCGAGGTTCAATTTTCTTCAATCTTCAACAGTTAAATTTTTATCTGTAAAAAATTGAAAAAAAATCATCTGTTGATAAATGAAGAAAATTGCACAAAATGGAAAATTCAGCTGCTGAAAATGGTAGCAAATTGAATTTTTACGAGATGAATACTCAACTGGTAAAAATTCAATTTTGAATTTTATTGAATTACCAACAGTTGAGAAGTTAGTTTTCAATAATACGTCAAAATTCTGTAATTATTTTGTTCTTTTTTATCACTAGACTTCAATTAGAGATGCACAGAAAAAAGGAATAAATCAACGCTTATCCGAATGTTGGAAAGAATTTCACGCATTTGAGGAATTTCACCAGGCTGGATGTAATAAATACGACGAGTGCTATAATAGAGCCACAGAAGAAAAGAGTCTTGACGTAATAGCAAATATTATTTATAATCTATTTTGAATACAAATTGTGCTGAAAATTTTGAATTCATGAAAAAATTTGAATTCATGAATATCTCTGAAATCTCTGCATTCCTGAAAATCTCTGAATTCCTGAAATCCCTCGAATATTTTGAACTTCTGACATGTTCTGAAAATTTCTGAAATCCTTGAATTTCTTGAATATTCTGAATTTCTTGAGTATTCTGAATTTCTTGAATACCCGAAAATTCTTGAATATCCTAGGATCTCTGAAATATCTGAAATCCATGAACATTCTGAATTCCAGAAATTGCTGGAATTCCGTGAATACCCGGAATTCCTTGAATATTCTCAATTTCTAAAATTGAATTTTCAACTGCTCACAATTTAACTATTGAAACTTAAATGTTCAATTTTCTTCCATTTCTGACTATTCAAAATTGTATTTTCAACACTTCAATTTTCATGTGCTAAAAAAATAAGATAATTAAAATAAATTTTCGTCTAAAAAATTATCTGTGAAAATTTAAACGTTCTTCCATTTTTAACAGTAGAAAATTTAGCTGTTGGAAATCTCAATCTTAAATATTTAATTTCCAATTTTCCATATTTGAGAATTGACCTGTTAAAAATTCAACTGTTGAAAATTTAATATTTCATTCATTTTTAACCGTTAAATTTTCAACTCTTGAAAATTTAAGAACATTGGAAATATTAATGTAAATTCCACTTTCAATTTTGATCAGTAAAAACTTATACTGTTCAAAATTGAAAAAAAGTTAAATTTTCAACTGCTGGAAATTCAAGGATAGAAATTTTAAGAAAATTGAAAATCAAATTTTCTTCAATTCGCAACGGTTGCGTTATTAATTTTCTTCTTCGATTTTTAGCAATATTCCGAATTTCCTTGAATTCGAAATTCAGTTCCTTGAATTCCCAGAATTTCATGAATTCTTAGAGTTTCTGGAATTTCCATAATTTCTTGAATTCTGTGGATTCCTTGAATTCCTAAAATATGAATTCCCTAAATTCTAAGAATTCTCCGAATTCTCTAAAATCCTGAAATTCATATAAATCTCTAAATTTCCTATATTCCTCAAATTCTCTGAATATTCTAAATACCCTGAAAATCCCTTAATTGTTTTAATTTTTCTAAATTCCTCTGAATTCTTTGCATTATTTTAAATTCCCTGGAATTCAGGGATTTCTCAAAATTTAGGAAATTCCACCAATTTCGAGAATAAATAATCGGATTGAAAGAACTCCAAATAATTCAAAGTAATTCTACTGAATCCAACGGAATGCAAGTGAACAAAAAAATAAAGTTATGAAAATTAAAATTGATTAATTATTATTATTATGATCAAAATTTCCATTTTGTTCACTTTATTCTCATTATTATTTCTTTTCCGAATTTATTACTGAAGTTAGAAGAATTTCCATCAACTTGTCATCTTTTTAGACATAATTTTGTAATGTTCTTATCTACATAATATGACATATTTTGAAAGAGGTAAAGGTAAAGAA
>JAABKJ010002617.1:0-26641 GCA_011634705.1 Andricus grossulariae | reverse complement strand
TTTTTTTACCGGTACCGACAATATTTCTTTTACTGGTATCGACGATTTTTTTTACCGGTACCAATGATATTGTTTACCGGTACCGACAATTCTTTTTACAGGTACCGACAATATTGTTTTTACTGGTACCGATAATTTTTTTACCGGTACCGACAATATTTTTTACCAGCATAGACGATTTTTTTACCGGAAACGACGATTTTTTTACCGGTACCGACAATTATTTTTGAAGGTACCGATAATATTGTTTTTACCGGTACCGACAATTCTTTTTACAGGTATCGACAATATTTTTTTACCGGTACCGAAAATATTTCTTTCACCGGTATCGACGATTTTTTTTCCTGGAACTGACGATTTTCTTACCGGTACCGACAATTCTTTTTACAGGTACCGACAATATTGTTTTTATGGTACCGACAATTTTTTTGCCGGTACCGACAATATTTTTTACCAGCACAGACGATTTTTTTACCGGAAACGACGATTTTTTTACCGATACCGACAATTATTTTTAAAGGTACCGTCAATATTGTTTTTACCGGTACCGACAATTCTTTTGAGCTGTACCGACAATATTTTTTTACCGGTACCGACAATATTTTTTACCAGCATAGACGATTTTTTTTACCGTAAACGACGATTTTCTGACCGGTACCGACAATTCTTTTTACAGGTATCGACAATATTGTTTTTACTGGTACCCATAATTTTTTTACCGGTACCGACAATATTTTTTACCAGCATAGACGATTTTCTTACCGAAAACGACGATTTTTTTACCGTTACCGACAATTATTTTTAAAGGTACCGACAATATTGTTTTTACTGGTACCGACAATTCTTTTGAGCTGTACCGACAATATTTTTCTACCGGTACCGACAATATTTCTTTCACCGGTATCGACGATTTTTTTTACCGGAACCGACGATTTTTTTACCGGTACCGACAATATTTTTTACAAGCATAACGGATTTTTTTACCGGAAACGACGATTTTTTTACCGGTACCGACAATTATTTTTAAAGGTACTGACAATATTGTTTTTACCGGTACCGACAATTCCTTTGAGCTGTACCGACAATATTTTTTTACCGGTACCGACAATATTTCTTTTACTGGTATCGACGATTTTTTTTACCGGTACCAATGATATTGTTTACGGATACAGAATAGCTTTTTTCCTTCTGTAAAGGATGCTTTGACGTCTGTCTAAATAAAAATTGCTCAAATTGAACTAATTACAAGTGAAATTTTATAGAATCGATAGACGAAAAGTGAAACACCAAAGATTAGTAGAAAATTAATAGAATATTATTACTAATAATCATAAATTGTTTAAACAATTATGTTTGCTAACAATAAATTTTCATTCTGATTGAAAATTGGACAAAAAGTTTGAAAATTCACAAAAAACGCAACTGTCTAGTAGTAATATAAAAGGAAATTGCTATAAACAATAATAATTTGTTTAAAAAATATTTTGAATTTATTAAATTAAATATTAACCCACTTCAAGTTTAAAATGGACATAAAGTTCAAAATTCCAGAAAAAGACGCAATTTCTACCGTTCTTCGAAGATAATATTATTAATAATAATGAATAGTTTAAACAATTAAATTTTTCAGCAAATATTGAACAATAGTTCACTCTAATTGAAAATTAGACAAAAATTGGAAAATTTCTAGAAAAACCGCCACCTTCTATCTCTATTCTAAGAGAAAATTGCTAAAAGCGATAATAAATTGTTTAATCAATTTATTTAAACATCTGATGATCAGTAGAAAGTAGTATTTCATGTGTTAGAAACAATTTTCATTAAGAAACTTGCAAAAAAATCATAATTAGCGCCAAAAACTCGCAAAACCCATTTGGTCACTTATGGGGTTTTTTTGTGACCCTATAAAACAGACTTGTGGGGGTGATATTTAAAAAAGTAATTTTTCATTCGTATTCTATTCTTTTTCTATTTTATTCTTTTTTTCTAATGGGAAATATGTGCCACCTCTAAATATCATTTTTTTTTCTTCAAAAAAAAAGGGATTTATTATTTTGTGAATTGGAACAATTTTCCGGGCGATATGGATGAAATTTCGAAAACAAATCCAATATATTTTTATAATAATAAAAAAACATTATAATTTAAAAAATTTTATAAGATATGAAAACCTGAAAAGTCGAAGTGTTCTTTTTTTTTGACATTGTTCACTATTGACCCAATGAGAACGTCAGATTTTGAAATTTTAGACAAAAAAATTTAAAGCCAAAAGGACAGATTATCTACAAAACAGTTACATTTTCAACCAAAAATTGAAATTTCCATAAAAATGTTCTAATTTTTAACCAAATAGTTAAATTTAAACGAAAAAATGAATTTTTAACAAAAAAGGATCATTTTCGCCCATATAGTTTAGTTCTCTGCCAAATTGTTGAATTATTTAACCAAAAAGATGAATTTTATAAAAAGAAGTTTAGTTTTCAACCCAAAAACATAAATTTTGAGAGAAGAGTTAATTTTCAATGAAATAGTTGAATTTTCAATTGGAAGGATAAATTTTTGAAAAAATGTATGAATTTTTGTCAAAAAAGTTAAATTTTGGCCTAATAGTTGAACTTTATGCCAAATTGTTGTATTTTAAAATCAAAAATTTTAATTTTCAACAGAAAAAATACTTTTTGAACCATAAGTTGGATTTTTCACAAAAATAGTTAAATTTTTAATTCAAAAAGACGATGTTTCAAGAAAATATTTTATTTTCGAACAAGAAATATGAGTTTGCTGCAAACAAAAAAAAATGAATTTTTTACCCGAAAATATAAATTTGCAACAAAAAAATTAATCTTAAACCAAATAGTTGAATTTTCTGCAAAACTATTTGAATTTTCATTCCAAGAAGACAAAATTTCAAGAAAACAGATTATTTTCAAAAAGGAAGGTGACTTTTCTACCAAACAAGAAAAATTGTCTACAAAACAGTTGAATTTTCAGCCCAAAAAAATATATTTTCAACAACAAAAAAATAATAATTTTCAAACTAATAGTTGAATTTTAAAATAAACAAAGAAATGAGCTTCCGACAAAATGATTGAAAAATTTAAAAATCACTTCTTGTTATTTAGGATTTAATTTTATAAAATTTTGTATAAACAATGAAAATTATGACCCTGGTTGGGTAATCAGAATAATTTTTTTACCTTTAGTTCTCAAATAAAAAACAAATTTTTAATAAAATATTAAAATTTTCAAAGAAGGAGGGAAAATTTTGACTAAAATGAATAAATGAATGAATCTTGAATAAAAAATGGATTTTTGACAAAGTAGTTGAACTTTCAAAGAATTAGTTGAATTTTCAACCAGAAAGATTGATTTTTGAGCAAGAAAAATAATTTTCTGACAAAAAAGAATTTTTAACAACATACATGAATTTTTAACCAAATAGTTGAATTTGCAACTGGAAAAGATAATTTTTTAAATAAAAATATCATTTTTAAAACAAAAAATAAAATAGTTACATTTTCAGTTACAAAAATTCATTCTAAAAAAAATCGTTTTCAAACAAATATTTATTTTTTCAACCCAAATTTTTGAGTTTTCAATCAATAACCGGAATTTTTGACTAAAGTGATGAATCTTCAGAAAAAATTGATTTTTAATAAAGTAGTTCTACTTTCAACCAAGAAGAATTAATTCTCAACGAAAAATGTAATAGTTGATATTTTTAACCCAGAAATATTTGAATTTAAATGAAAAAATTGAATATAATAAAAAATACAAATTTTCCAAAAAATTGTTCAATTTTTAACCAAAGAGATAAATTTGTAACTAAAATGATGAATCTTCTACAAAAAAATAAGGTTTAAAAAAAAGTGTTCAAATAAAATTCTTTCGTTTGGCTTGAAATTTAACAATTTTTATGGAAAATTATTGTTTTTTTTTTAATTCGAATTTTTTTTTGGTCGAACATTAATCCTCTTGCTGGAAAATTAATTCTTTAGGTTGAAAATTCGTCTCCTTGGTTGAAAATTTAACCATTCCATTTTTGGAAAATTAACCCGCTAAGAAAATTAATTTCTTTCGAAGATTTATTATTTTAGTTTAAAATAAATTTCTTTTATTCGACGTGCTACTATATCGTTAAAAATTCTTTTTTTTTGTTAAAATGTAATTTTTGTAATTAACGATGAAATTATTCCGTATTTGGTTGAAAATTGATATTTTTTATTGAAAATTAATCTTTTCTGGTTAAAAAATTATGTATTTTGATAAAAATTCTACTTTTTTGGTTGAAAATTCTCTTTATTTAAAAATAGATCTGTTTACATCTACATTAATTTGGTTTGGTTGAGGATTTAGAAATTTTATAAAAAAATAAACTAGTCGGTTAAAAATTAACTTTTTCGTTAAAAATATATATTTTTGGCTTAAATTTAACTGGTTGGTCAAAAATTAAACTATTTTTGAGGAAATTAATTTTTTTGGTAGAAAATTAACATATTTATTGAAAAATTCTATTTTTGGCTTAGATTCAATTACATTGTCGAAAATTAAACTATTTTTTAGAAAATTTAATTTTTTTGGTAGAAAATGAACTTTTTTATTAAAAAGTAGTATTTTCGGCTTAGAAATTCGATTTTTTTGTAGATAATTCATCCTTTTTGTTGAAAATTAACTCTTTTGTTGAAAATTCTTCTTTTTTAGGAAAAAAATTAATTTTTTATACACTACTTTTTTTTTAAATTTGATTACTCGGTTGAAAATTGATGTATTTTGTTAAATGTTGTCTTTTTCGGTATAAAATTATTCTTCTTGGTTGAAAATGCACGTTTTTGGTTGAAAATTGAACTATTTAGCTTAAAATTAATTTACTTTGTTAAAAATTGAACAGTATTACATTATTACATTTTTACATTTTACATATTACACTATTACGTTTTTCGTTAGAAAATTAATTTTATTTGGGTAAAAATGAATATAATTTCTAGAAAATTCAACAATTTTCTTAAAAAATCTTTTTTTTGTTGAAGATTATTCATTTCAGTTGACAATTCATCCCTGTAGTCAAAAACTCATTTTTTTTTTCAAAAATTAAAATATTTTTATGAAAATTTAAATTTTCTGTAGAAAATTAATTTTTTGGTTAGAAGATCATATTTTAGTGTTGATAATTCAACCGTTTTGTGAATAATTAGTTCTTATGGCTTTGAAATCAACAATTTAGTTGAAATTTATTATTTTTTTGAAAATTTGTGTTTTTTGGTTAAAAATTAATTTTCTTGCTAGAAAATTAATCTCTTTGGTTAAAAATTTAACTATTTGGTGAAAAATTAATTTTAAAAAAAAATAATTCAGGGTTTTTGTTGAAAATTTACATTTTTGGTTGAAAATTCAACAATTTGGTGGAGAGTGGAATTACTTTATTTAAAATTTAGGTTTTAGGTTGAAAGTTCAACTGCTTAATTGAAAATTAATCTACTTTGTTGAAAATGAAAAAATTTTTGGAAAAAGTATTTCTTTTTTGGTGAATATTTTTTATTTTAGTTGATAATTTATACATTTGGTCGAAAATTTAACTTTTTTGTTTAAAACTCGTTATTTTTTAGTTTAAAACTAATATTTTGGGTTTGGACTCAACTATGTCATCAAATATTAACATATTTTTATGCAAATTTAACTTTTTTCTAGAAAATTAACATTTTTTTTAAAAATTGAACAATTTTTATAAAATTTTAACGTTTTGGTTATAAAGTCACATTTCAAGATTGAAAATTCAACAGTTTTGTATATAATTCGTCTTTTTGGCTTCAAAAATTAACAATTTTGTGGAAAATTAATATATTGTCTTGAAAACTCTTTTTTTTCTTTAGAGAATTAATTTGTTTAACCAGCAATGTAATTATTCCATTTTCGGTCAAAAATTGATATTTTTTTATTGAAAATTCATTTTTTTCTAGTTGAAAATTTATTTTCTTTTTATATATTTTTTAATTCGTCTTTCTTCTTTTATAAAAGTTTGTAAGAAATTAAACTATTTGGGTCCAAAATAACTGTTTTGATAAAGGTTCAACTGTTTTGATGAAAATTCAACTTTTTGGGTTGAAAATTAAAGGCAAAAATAAAAATTTATATTTTTTATTAAAAATTGATTTTTCTACATGAGAATTTACTTAGTTTTTTTTTAATTCGTCTTTCTTATTCTATAAAAGTATGTGAAAAATTAAACTATTTGGATCAAAAATAACTTTTTTGACGAAGGTTCAACTGTTTTGATGAAAATTAAACTTTTTGGTCAAAAATTCATATTTTTGGGTTGAAAATTAAAGACAAAAATAAAAATTGATATTTTTTATTGTAAATTGATTTTTTTTTCTGGTTGAAAATTTATTTTGTTGAAAATTGTTTTTCTTTTTTAGAAATAATGTTTAACTAACATTTGAAAAATCAACTTTTTGGGTCTAAACTAATCTCGGTTGGTGAAGGATTTTGAAATTTGGTAAAAAATCAAACTATTCTTTTGAAAATTAAAATTTTTATGCAAATTTAACTATTGCAATGCAAATGTAACTATTTTTATCGAAATTTAAATTTTTGGTTAACAATTCATATTTTGGTTTGAAAATTCAACCCATTTTTAGATAATTCGTCTTTTTGGCTTTGAAATTTAACAATTTTGTTGAAAATTAATGTACTTTTTTCAAATTCGTTTTTTTTATTGAGAAATTATTTGTTTAACTAACAATGTAACTCTTCCATTTTTAGTAAAAAAGTGATATTTTTTACTAAAAATTAATTTTTTCTAGTTTAGAATTGGTGTATTTTGTTAAAAATTCCTCGTTTTATCGAGAATTATTATTTTTGTTTGAAGATTCATCCATTTTGGTTGGAAATGCAAATTTTTGAGTCAACAAATCTAGTTTGGATGAGGATTCAAAAATTTGGTAAAAAATAAAAACTATCAAGTTGAAAATTAACTTTTTTTCAAATTCAACTATTTTTATGATAATTTAACTTTTTGGTGAAAAACTAATTTTTTGGTTAAAAATCATATTTTTGGGTTAAAAATTTAAACGGTTTATAAATAATTCGTCTTTTTGGCTTTGGAAATCAACAATTTTGTTAATAATAATGTATTTTGTTGAAGATTTTCTTTTTTAATAGACGATTAATTTTTTTGACGAAAAATTCAAATTTTTGGTTGAAAATTTAACTATTTAATTCAACATTAATATTTTTTAAGAAGATAATTAATTAGATTTAACTAAAGTAATTCTTGAAATTATTTATTATTATTTATCGCAACTTTTTCTTAGAATAGTTTCTAAAAAGTTACAATTTTTTCTGAATTTTTCTACTTTTTGTCCACTTTTCACCTAGTGTGACGTAATAATTAATCCTAGTTAACAAGAATAATTTTATAAACAATTTATCATAATCTTCAGTAATATTTTCTTAGAATAATGCTAGAAAGTTGCATTTTATCTGAAATATTCAACTTTTTGTCCACTTTCCACTTAGATCAAGGTAATAATAATTAAAGTTTAACAAAACTAATTTTTAAAACAAATTATTGTTTTTAATGAATATGTTATATTTTAGAAAATTGCGTCTTTTTATTTTTTGCGTATATCATTTTAATGTTTGTTCCTGATTTCATAATCTTTCAAAATTTTTACAAGTGGAAAAAGAATGTTGTAAAATGACCAGCTGAAAGAATTTGAAGATTATTCCATATAATTAATAAATTAAATAAATCAAATGATTATTTTCATAGTTCAATTGAAGAAGATAATTATTCATTTTTAATAACATTTTTCCCTACTGAAATCAAAAATATGCGTGTTATGAAAAAAAAATTTCTAGAAAATTTTGTAGAACTTTTTGAAATTAAAATTTTTGAAATTAGTATATCATCTTATCTTAAAGATTTTAAACAATGATGAAATTTTTCATTGTCAATAACATTTATTTACTATATAATCAAAGAATATGCGTCTTTCAAATTTGGGAAATTTTCAATCAAAATTTTCGAAATTTCCAACCAAAAATGGAATAGTTCAATTTTTAGATTTTTCGAAACAGGTAAAGATTTTAAGCCAAATAGTTAAATTTTTTACAACCGTAGTTGCATTTCGAACCAAACATATAAATTTTCAACAAAAAAGTTAATTTTTAACGAAGAAATTAATTTACGCCAAATTAGTTAAATTTTTAACTAAAATTATGAATCTTCAACAAAATAAAAAACTAGTTCTTTACAAAGTACTTACAAAAAAAAATATATCGTAGCAAAAAATGTTATAGTTAATATTTAAACAACAAAAAAAAACGTTTTGATTTGAAATAAAAAAAGAAAGTTGTATTTAACCGAAAAAGATGAATTTTCAACAAAATAGTTGAATTTTCATCTAAAAAAATGAATTTTTAAGCAATAAGATTGATTTTGTTCGAAAAAGACGAATTTTCAATTATAAAATATGAATTTTTAATTAAAAATATCAATTCTCAGCCAAAAATAGAAAAGTTACATTTTCAGAGAAGAAAATTAATTCTTGTGAAAAAAAATGTGTGGTAAGACAGTTAAATTTTAAACCTGAGAGTCAAATTTTTTATGAAAGTGATGAATCTTCACCGAAAGAAAATTAATTTCCAAGAAAAAAGCTCAAAATTAAACCTACTTGAATTTTTAATAAAAAGGTTAATTTTTTTAACCAAGAAGATTAATTTTTGAGGAAAAAGGACAGATTATCAACAAAATGAATGAATTATCAACCAAGTGATTGAATTTTCAACCAAAAATATGAATTTTTGAGAAAAAAGTTATTTTTCAGTTAATAAGTTTAATTTTCTACCAAATTGTTGAATTATCAACTAAAAAATATGAATTTTCCAAACAAAAATTAATTTTCGGTCAAATAGTGAGATTTTTAACTAAAATTAATATTTGTATAGTTATGATAATTTTTATCTCAGGCTTAAGATGGTTACAGCCATTACTTTATTTTTATTCATGAATGAACGAATTTGAAGCTGGTTAGGTATAATTAATAAATTTAATAAATTAAATTATTATTCTGATTCAGCCAGTTTTATGAAAATTTAGTTTCTTTGTTAAAGAGAAATATTTTTGTTGAAAATTTTTCTTTTTCGTTGAAAATTTAACTATTTGGTTGAAATTTTATCTTTTTTAAGTTGAAAATCTAAAAGCTTGGTTAAAAGTTGAACAAGTATGATAAAAATGCGGTTTTTATATGTTTTTTTTTTCCAAAAAATTCCTGTTTCTTGGTAGATAATTAATCTTTTTGCTGGAAAATTCATATTTTGCTTTAAAAATTTAACTTTTTGGTTTAGAATAATCTTTTTTTAAAAATAATGTGTTTTTTTCGAAAACGCGTGTTTTTTTGGTAAAAAATCAATCTTCTTTCTGTAAAATTCAGCTTTTTCTTTTAAAAACTGAAATATTTCTTTTAAAATACTTTTTTTTCTGGGTTTTATGTATTTTTTTTATAGTTCGTGTTTTTTGGTTGAAAATTAATCTCCCGGCTAGAAAATTCATCTTTTCGGTTAAAAAATGAACTATTTGGTTAAAAAATAATATTTTTTTAGTTTAAAATCCAACATTTTGTTTGAGAGTTGAACTAGTTAGATCAACATTCATATTTTTTTCAAGTCCACCTTTTTGGTGGACTTTATGAATAAAAAATGTATGTATTTTCTTCGAAAATTCGTGTTTTTTGGTTGAAAATTATCTTATTGCTAGAAAATTCATATTTTTCTTTAAATATTGAACTATTTGGTTAAAAATCAATCTTTTTTTAGTTTTATGTATCTTTTTCGGAAATTCGTGTTTTTTAGTAGAAAATTAATCTTCTTGCTGGAAAATTCATCTTTTTCTCTAAAAATTGAGCTAATTGGTTACAAATTAGCCTTTTTTAAATTTTATTTCTAATAAAGAATAATATTTTTGAGTCCACCTTTTTGGTGGACTTTATGAATAAAAAATTTATGTATTTTTTTTCGAAATTTCGTGTTTTTTGGTAGAAACCTAATCTTCTTGCTGGAAAATTCATCTTATACTCTGAAAATTTAACTATTTGGTTAAAAATGAATCTTCTTCTTAATTTTTATCTATTTTTTTCAATAATTCGTTTTTTTTTTGTACAAAATTAATCTTCTGGCTGGAAAATTTATCTTTTTCTTTGACAACTTAACTAATTGGTTACAAATTAGTCTTTTTCAATTTTATTCTTGTTAAAAATTAATTTTTTTCAAGTCCATCTTTTTGGTGGACTATATGAATGTAAAATTTATGTATTTTTTTCGAAAATTCGTGTTTTTTGGTAGAAAATTAATCTTCTTGCTGGAAATTCATCTTTTAGTTTAAAAATTCAACTATTTGGTTAAAAGTTAATCTTTTTTGTGTTTTATTTTTGATAAAAATTAATTTGTTTCAAGTCCACCTTTTTGGTGGACTTTATGAATCAAAAATGTATGTATTTTTTTCCGAAAATTTGTGTTTTTCGGTAGAAAAATAATCTTCTTGCTGGAAAATTCATCTTTTTCTCTAAAAATTTAACTATTTGGTTACAAATTAGACTTTTTTTAGTTTTATGATTGATAAAAATTAATTTTCTTACGTCCACCTTTTCGCTGGACTTTATAAATAGAAAATGTATGTATTTTTTTCGAAAATTCGTGTTTTTTGGTAGAAAATTAATCCTCCTGCTGAAAAATTATTCTTCTTCTTTAAAAATTTAACCATTTTGTTAAAAATATTTTTTTTCTCGGTTCCATGTATTTTTTCCAAAAGTTTGTGTTTTTTGGTTGAAAATTAATGTTCCATCTAGAAAATTCATCATTTTATTTAAAAATTTAACTATTTGGTTGAAAATTATTATTTTTTCAGTTCGAGATCGAAAAACTCGTTTAAAAGTTGAACTCCTTTGCTCAAAATTCATATTTTTCTCAAATCAACAGAAAATTAACCAAAACCTTACTTTTGTAGAAAATAACTATTTTTTCTGTATTCTGATTCATTCTTAATAAGTGTACGTATATGCGCATATGTGCATATGTGCATTTGTGATTTACTTTTATTTTTAATTGCGGAATTATCTCAGTTCCTCGTCATTAGATATTTTGTCCAAGGTACCATATTCTTATCTGTTTCTATTCGTACTAAGCTCTTAGCAGGAACAAAGTGTGATCGCTTCGTGATAACCTCACGACGATATACATATAAAACACGAATAGAAACAACTGAGAATATGGTACCTTGGACAAAATTGCATAAAATTGGTAACTTAGTTTATGGACTGTCCCTTGTCAAAATAAGGTCGAGAAAATTTGGTATTATTGAGGAAAGCCTTTCTGCCGGAAACTTAATTCGTAAAAACTTCTTGGGTGGCCCGCAGCGATTTGCTGGAACGTTTTCATTCTTTCGAATCAACGAAGAATACACACTGCTCAAAGTAGAAATCCTTAAATTCTGATCATGCCGGCAGAGATTATCCGTGAGAGCAAGAAAGATTCCAGGTGGACAGAAACTTGAAAGTTTCACAACTTTTTATTTACAGACGTAAAAGTTTGTTCAAATATTCTATATACTTCAAAATCTGGACACGAAGGCATTGAAAAGAATTTAATAAAAAAAAGCTGAAAAGAAAATTGAAGACTTTTTTTACGGATGGGGCTTTGTAGGTGATCTGCTTTACTGACTGTGGGTATCTGAAAAGCGTGGCTAGCGCTCGGATGGGTGACCGTGCGGGATTTTCGCTTAATCGTTTTTTTTTCAGTGTGTTTAACCACTTTCCGAAGATGAATGTGGGCACTCGATGTAATATAATCTCTACATTTATGAACATTCGCAGGCCGATAACTGGCTGTGGTTAAGAATTTGGGTTTTCAGCAGTTTTCCACTTCTCTGACCAAAGATTCAGTCGATTGCAAACGGATTGGTTACGGTAGATATTACTTGGAGACTTAACCAAATTCTTAAATATTTAGTGAACCAAAATAATTTGAAACAAAAAAAATAAATTTTCAACAAAATAGTAAAATTTACAACCGAAGAGATAAATTTTCAACTAAAATAATGAATCTTAGACTGGGATAGTTGAATTTTCAGTTAAAAAAATAAATTTTGAACCTAAAGTCAACGATATTTAAACAACAAAATTAATTTTTCGATCAAGGGGATACATTTTCAACTAAAAATAATTGTTAACAAAATTGTTGAATTTTTTACAAGGGAGATTAATTTTCAACAACGACAAATTTTCAGAAAAATAGTCGACTTTCTAAACAACAAAGATACTTTTTTTTAAATTGCTTACTTTTTAACAAAGTAGATTAATTGTTAACTCAATAGTTGAATTGGCAACCAAAAACATACATTTTTAACTAATAAGAATAATTTTCTACCGAAAAGGACGAATTTTCAACCAAAAAATTTAAACTTCCAACGAAATATATGAATTATAAAAAAAAATGAACCAAACAGTTCAATTTTCTGCCAAAGAAATCAAATTTTTAACCCAAAAAGACTGGTTTTCAAAAAAACAGTTGCATTTTCAACCAAAAAATATAAAGTTTCAACAAAATATACGTATTATAAAAAAAAATTAATTTTCAACCAAATAGTACAAAATTCGGCCAAAGAAATTGAATTTTTAACCCAAAAGAACTGATTTTCAAAAAAAACAGTTACATTTTCCACTAAATAGTTGAATTTTCGCCCAAAATATAAAAATTTGTAAAAAAGTACCTTAACTTTCTACAACAAAAAATACAAATTTTCAACAAAATAGATGAATTTTAAACAAAGAAAGACAAATTTTCGTCAAAAATGAAATAATAAAATTTTTATTAAAAAAGAAAGAATTTTCTAAAAAATCCAGTTTTTAAAAATATAGTTTATTATTCAACCACACCATTTAAAACTAAAATCAAAACTCATTAACCAGAAAAAATTTTTTTACCAAATTAGACCAACCAAGTAGAAAAAATTATTTTCTCTGGTAGGAATTTCTTGATTTTAGTTCAAAACATTTTTGTTGAAAATTCGATTTTTTTATAATAAAAAATCACTTTTTTGGTTGAGGATTCAACTACTTTTTTGACATTTTTTTTGGGTTGAAAATTAGATTTTGAGCTGAAAATTGAATTATTTTATTTGCCATTTGAAAATTTTATTTTTTGTTTAAAATTCGTCTTTTTCTTAGAAAAATACTTTTTTTGTTTGAAAATTTAACTATTTGGTTGAAAATTTATGTATTTTAATAAAAATTCTTGTTTTTTTTGTAGGAAATCAATTTTTTTGTTTAAAATGCAATAATGTGTATATTTGTTTTAAAAATGTATGTATTTTGTTGAAAATTCGTATTTTTGACAAAAAAGTAATCCTCTTGGTTGAAAATTAATTTTATTAGTTAAAAATGCAACTATTTGGATGAAAGTTTAACACTTGTTTTAAATTCGTCTTTTGGATTAAAAATATATCTGTTTTTAATTGAATCTTGATATTTTGTAAAAAAATTCAACTATTCCGTATTTTGTTAAAAATTAATGTTTTTTAGTTTGAAAATTTAACTACTTTGTAGAAAACTCTTTTTTTTTTTACTTGAAAATTCAACAATTTTGTAGAAAATTGAACTATTTTATAGAAAACTCAACGCTCGTAGAAAATTTTTATTTTTAAAAATTAAAAATAAATTTTTTAAATAAACAAACGACTACTTTATTTTTTTGGTAAAAAGTAATCTTTTCTAGTTTAAAAATTCAACTATTTGGTTGCAAGTTTAACCATTTTGTAGAAAGCTCGTTCTTTTGCTGGAAAATTTAACAATTTTCTAAAAAATTGAAATATTTGAAAAAAAAACTTAACGCTTTTGCAGATTTTTGTTTTAAATTGAAAATTAATTTTTTGTAATGAAAATTCAACTATTTATTTTTGTTGTTGTAAATTAATCATTTTTATTTAAAAATTCAACCATTTGGTTGGAAATTGATATAATTTGTTGAAAATTAATTTTTTGTTGTAAAAAGCTATTTATTTTGGTTAAAAATGCAACTGATTTGATGAAAATTCAACTATTTCTTTAAAAATTTATTTCTGTTGTAAATTCGTTTTTTGGTAAAAATATTTTTTTATGTTTGTTAAAAATGCAAGTGTGTGACTGGCTTAAAAATCAAAGAATTTTGTTGAAAATTCAACTATTTGTTAAAAACTCAACTCTGTAGAATTTTGTTCTTTTTTTAAATTAAAAATAAATTTGTTGTAATGAAAATTTAATTGTTACATTTTTAGTTCGAAATGAATCTTTCTTAATATTTAAATTGGGTAAATAATTATTTACATAAATAATTGATTCAGTAAATTAAAAATACTGTTTAGTTTAAAAATCCAACTATTTGTGTGAAAATTCAACTGTTTTATAGAAAGCTCGCATTTTTGCTCGGAAATTCAAAAAAATTGTCGGTGAAAAAATAACATTTGTCAGCTAGCATATTTTTAAGCAATGAGCAGGTTTTGTTATTGTTCTTCTTCAAACATCCTGTATTTTAAGATTCTTGGACTCATAATGATAACGCTTTTATGGCAGAAATAATCTTCTAGAATAAATATAAAGAATCATTGAATTTTTCCCACTCTAGAAACAAACTCACCTATAAGAGTCGAAATATTTCTCTTACAAAATCAGTTCCATTCTCTTCTTCAACAATAATTTAATAACAAAATGGTCAAACAATATTTTAGTCTCCTCATACTTTCTGTATGTTTTTCGCCAAAAGTTCTGGCTTCATTTGACGACAAAAATGGTAAGCGAAATAATATTCTCCCTATTAAAATTTTTTTTTTGCAAATAGGGGAAACCTCCATACAGTGGATAATAAGGTTGTCCAAAAATAAATTGGAAAAATTTTTTTCTTGAATTTTTACGCATATCGGCCAAAAATTTGTTCGAATCCAGATACAAATAAAACAAAATTTGTTTGAAAAAAAAATTATTTTCTGAGATGCAAGCTCAATAAAGTTTAACACGTCTTTCCCATAAAAAAATCCGTTTTTATGAATTTTATTCACAATCGTCAATATTAGTTGAATCGATTTGAAACTCAACATTTCTCTTCACAATTAGACATAGAATATAAATAAAATATTAATTTATAAATATCACCCCCATGAGTCTGTTTTATAGGGTCCCAAAAAAACCCCATAAGTGAGAAAATGAGTTTTGCAAGTTTTTGGCGCTAATTATGATTTTTTGGGGGTTTCTCAATAAAAATTGTTCTTTGTACATGAAAAACCAGTTTATACTGATAATTCAATATTTACATGAATTGTTTAAACAATTCATCATTGTTTTCAGCAATTTCCTCCTAAAATAGAGATGGAAATATCCAGTTTTTTTAAGAAATTGTCCACTTTTTGTCTAATTTTCAATCAGAGTGAGGTAATATTTAATTCATGTTAACAAACATAATTTTTGAAACAATCTATTATTATTGTTGATAATACTCTCTTTGGGTAATGCTAGACATTGTGGCTTCCTCTTGAATTTTGAATTTAATTCAATCTTTTTTTGCTTGGAATATTAACAATTACATCTTTTTGATAATTTATCTTTATGGGTAGAAAATTCGACTATGCGATTAAAAAATCAACTAGTTTGTTGAAAACTAATTCTTTCGTTGAAAATTTAAATAGTTTATCAAAAATTAGCTTTCTTGGTTTTTAGTAGAAATAAATAAATTTAACATTTTTAAATTTCAATCTGAAATTATTGTGTTGAAAATTGAGCTACTTGATTCAAGGTTGCACCACTTTGTTGAAAAATCATTTTTCGTTGTTGTTGAAGATTGATTACCTTTATTGAAAATCCAAATGTTTGATTAAAAATTAGTCTTTTTTCGTTGAAAATTATTTTTTACTGAAAATTCAAACATTTGAGTGAAAGATTTATAAATTTAGTTGAACATTCATCTTTAGGGTATAAAATTGAAATGTTACATTATAAATTCATTTTTTTTCCGGTAATTTCCCCATTTTATGAAAAATCAGGTTAAAAATTCAAGTGTTTTACAGAAAATTACTTTTTTTTTCTTGAAAGTTCAACAATTGGGAAGAACCTCTCTTTATAACAGAAAAATATTTGTTGAAAAATAGGATTTCTTTGTTCAAAATCATTTTTTTTGTTCGAAAATTATTTTCTTGATTGAAAATTGATTTTTTTTACTAAAAATTCAACTTTTCCGCTTCAGGTAGAAAGCGTCCTCTTTTCTAACTAAAAATGCAACTATTTGGTTGAAAATGATTTTTTAGTTGAAAATTAATACTTTTCGGTTGAAAATTCAAATTTTTTACAGGAAGTTCGTTATTGCCTCTATAACTAAAAAATCTTTATTTGCTTTGATGTCAGCCGGGTTTTATATTCGTGTAACCGACTCAATCAAAGGGAAGATCGATGATGGTATAGCGTAAAGGAATCTGGGCGGCGCTAGGCAGGTGCCAGATAGATGCTGTGTAGACACCGGCTGTGGTTTTGGTGACCCTGGGTCGGGCTCGGACTGGCAGGCTCCTGTTGTTGAAGGTCATCCATGCGGGGTGATGAGGATCAACACGGGCACCAGATGGGCGCTAGGCACACGCGAGTCGGGCCAAGTGTCGTCGATGAGCGGTGCCTGTCTCTCTTCGTCCGCGGCCACACAAAGGGGCTTCGACGGACAAGGTTGCTGGTGGGCCGCCGTGCCGGCCCGAGGGCAGAGGGGTACCACGCGCTGGGTCCGAAGACCCCCTTTTTTCTCCCCATTTGAGCAGGGGAAGAGGTAGTGGAGGAGGAAGAGGAAGCCGTCGGAGGAGGGCAGGGAGCGGGGGCGACCGGGGTGGAAGTAGCGCGAGAAGCGGACGCGAGGAGGGCAGCCCGGAGACGGCGATCCCGGGTGCCTTTGCTAGGACGGGAGCGACGGGTTCTACTACCAGTCATACGACTGGAATGAAGGACAAGGTAGGGAAACAGAGAAAGAGGAAGAGAGAGAGAGAGAGAGAGAGAGAGCGAGAGGGGAGCCACGAATGCAGACCGTTATTCGGATGTATGCTAAAGAGTCCCGTGGATCTGGCTAGCTAGATAGCGGAGCTCAAGTCGAGCACCGTCCTATCAAGTAGTCAGGGGAGAACGCAAGGCTAAGTGACGAGATCTGCTCGTGCACCGGCTTATATAGGCGAGAGGGGCGAGAGCTCCAGCAAAGAAGGGAGCGGTTGCTGGCCCGCAGATTGGCCGAGACTTCCGAAACTGGAGTCGCAACGGAGTGGTGGGGACACCGTACTCCGTGCTGCCTTCCGTCGAGCTCGCGCGCCTTGCGCCATTCACATGTCAATTTACAATTTTTAAATTAAAATTAAAAATAGTTACAATGAATATTTTTACTTAATATTTTGCGGAAAGAATCTTAGTGTACTTAAGTCTTATCCTACGTTGAAAAATCGTGAAAATATATTAAAGTGAGAATGTAGAAAGAATAACCTTTTAATTCAATACATATTTATGAAAAATAGGCAAATTGTTAATAGTAGACTTAAATAAAATAGTCGAGAAAAGATCGCTTCCACAGATATACTAATTTAAGAGAAATATTCTTGGGAGAAGAATATCGAGCTTCAAAAATGAAATGTTCGCGTTGAGAACCCTGTGTTGGAGCTTGAGTTTTGCTTTGAAATTCAAGCTGGGAAATTACGTAACTAAATAACTTAGTCAGTGGTTATCAATTTTAGGCCCACTGGCCTATAACATCTTACATGTTTTCTTTTCGTCAGATAATTCATCTCTTTGGTTGAAGCTTTTACATTTGAAAATTTTTTCGCTGAAAATTTGTCTATTTTTGTTTGTAGAAAATTGATTTTTTAAACCTTTCCATTGTTTGTAAAAAAAATTCCTTTTTTTAAATTAAAAATGCAACTGCTTGGTTGAAAATAAACTGACTGACTGATGAAAATTTATATTTTCGGGTTGAAAATTCAACTTTTTTGTCGAAAATTAACTTTTTTGTTGAAAGATTTTTCTTTTTGTTCAAAAATAACTATTGGTTCAAAAATTAAATTTTCTGTGGAAAATTTAAATTTCATTCGAAAATTCAACAATTTGGTATAAAATCTAACTATTTACTGAAGAATGAACGTTTTGGTTACAAATTCATACATTTTTGTCAAAAAGTTAACCATTTAATTGAAAATTCAACTATTTGGTTGAGAATTCTCTTTTCTCAAAATTTATGTTTCTGGGTTGAAGATTCAACGTGTTTTTGTTATAAAATTCGTCTTTTTGGCTGGGTAATTTAACAATTTAGTAGAAAATTAAATTATTCGGGTAAAATTACCTATTTTGTTAAACATTAATTTTTTGGTTTAAATTCAACTTTTCGGTTCAAAATTAAACTATTTTCATTAAAATTTAACTTGTTGGTAAAAAATTAACTTTATTGTTATAAAAAAATATTTTCGGATCAAAAATTCAACCGTTTTGTAGATGATGGGTGCTTTTGCTTTCGAATTAAATAATTTTATTGAAAATGTAGGTAATTTGTTCAAAATTGTGTTTTTTGGTACAAAATTAATATTTTCAGAATAAAATTCATCTTGTTTGCAGAAAAATTCAGTATTTAGTTGAAAGTTAATCTGTTTAGATAAAAATTCAACTGCTTGGTTAAAAGTTGAATTAGTTGCTTGAAAATTCATACTTTTTGCAAGATTAACCTCTTTGGCTTAAAATTTAACTATTTTGTTGAAAATTGGTCTTTTTGTCAGAAAATTCATCTTTTGGATTGAAAATTCAACTATTGGGTTAAAAGTTGAAAATTGATATTTTATTGGAAATTGATCGAACAATTCGGGTAATTGAATACTGTTGGGTAGAAAATTCAACTGTTTTCAATGCAATTTTTCTTCTTTGCAAAAAACGTCACCTTTCTTGTTTGAAAATAATCTGTTTTCTTGAAAATTACTTCTTGAAAAAAAAAGTTTTCTTGAAAAATTGAAAAATGAAAATTCAACTATTTTTATAGAAGATTCAACTACTTGGTTAAAAATCAAATTTTGGTTTGAAATTTATCTTTTCAAGTTTAAGTTTTGTGGAATTTTCGTCTTTTCAACTTCAAAATTGGGTAAATCCTTCAACTATTTATTTGCAAATTAATTCTTTCCTTGAAAATTTATATTTTTGGGTTGAAAATTAAACTGTTTTGGATGAATTTTTCTTCTTTGTTAAAAAAGCATATCTCTTGTTTCAAAATAACCTTTTTTCTCGAAAATTCGTCATTTGAATTAAAATTAACTATTTTTGGTATAAAATTCAACTATTTGGTTTGAAAATAAAGTGTCTTCTGGAAAATTCTTTTTTTTTGTTTAAGAATTCAACTATCAAAATATGATATTCTGATTGTGTCAATAGTCAACAATATTACACCGTCGCGTCGTTTTATTGACCACTTTTGTTTTTCAGGTTTTCATATTTTATATCACTTTTGAAATTATCATGTACAGTAGAGTGGATCAAACATTTAAATTGAATATTATTAATATTAATAATCAATTACAGCTTTTTTTTGGTTTAAGTTCAACTCTTTGGTTAAATATTAACTTCTACGATGAAAATTCATATTTTTGTGTCGAAAATTCGATGGCCATAAGGCATAAGGGTTTCAGCCCGGGGCTACGAATAATGATTTACACATATGATTTACACCTACCCTGAAAAAGATTTGGTTTAATGGTCGGTGTTACATCGACGAGTGAAGATTAGTTTCACGCGCGTAGAACTATTGGTGGAAGAGAAACTTTCTCCCCGGAGAGCGCGTGAAAGAAGGGTTGCCAACTTATAAAATTCTTGTACTCCTACTGATGGTTACTGTCGGCAGCGTTGCTCATCAAACGTAATGATGCACAGCTACCGGCAGTTTCCATCAGCTGGAATATCTGAATTTTATAAGTTAGCCACCCTTCTTTCACGCGCTTTCCGAGGCGAAAGTTTCTCCCCCACAACCATTCTACGCGCGTGAAACTAACCTTCTGCTCGTCGGTGTAAAGCCGAACATAGATCCTTGTAGCAAGTTAGTACCCAACTCTGGTCAGAAGCTAATAATTTACACCTACCCCGAAAAAGAATTAACTTAATGGTCGGCGTTACATGGACGAGTGAAGATTAGTTTCACGCGCGTAGAACTGTTGGTGGGAGAGAAACGTTCCCCTCGGAGAGCGCGCGAAAGAAGGGTTGCCAACTGATAAAATTCATGTGCCCCAGCTGCAGAAAACTGTCGTTAACGTAGGTCATCAAAGGTAATGATGCCTGGTTACCGGCAGTTTCGATCAGCTGGAATATATGAATTTTATAAGTTGGCAACCCTTCTTTCGCGCGCTTTCCGAAGCCAAAGTTTCTCTTTCCCCAAAATCGTTTTCCGCGCATGAAACTAACCTTCTGCTCGTCGGTGTAAAGCCGAACATAGATCCTTGTAGCAGGTCAGTACCCAACTCTGGTCAGAAGCTAATAATTTATACCTTCCCCGAAAAAGATTAAACTTAATGGTCGGCTTTACATCGACTAGTAAAGATTAGTTTCACGCGCGTAGAACTATTGGTGAGAACGAAGCTTTTGCCCCAGAACTGTTCTACGCACGTGAAGCCAACCTTCAGCTCATCGGTGTAAAGCCGACCAATGTTCGAATAATTATGAATTAATCTGAGTCATTCTTGCAGAGGCATCGGGACTTCTAACTCGTGAAAAGCGCTCACCTTCAAATGAAAATCCAGGATCAACCACGCCCCTTTTACAGCATCAACGTTCTAGACCTACTTCCCCAAGAATGAGCCAACCTGTACTGAATAGGGACGCTCCCTCAGGAGTCATCATCAAGAGCTGGAGTCTAGGTGAACAAGTTCGGCTTGCAGTTGGCTATCCAGTAGACGAGTATTTCGTCGCATGCAGGGGTAATAGACTTCATGGTACGAATGTGGAAGATCTTTATATAACATACTTCTCGGCAACCCATCAAGGTTTTGTGGTAATTAATGTAGTAAGCTACGAAATAGCCCCTGCTGCTGTTCCAGGGCATCCTAATGAGCGGCGCGATGTTGCCGTAGTTAAGGTTGCTCATGAAATCCCGGTTAGCATGAATGTAGACGGAAGACTTGGTCTATATTTCACTCAACATGAAAAAGCCTGGGTTGATGGCACAGTAATAGCAAGAATTCCGCATGAGATATAAATATTGATTCGCATTGTAGACATTGAAGTGTACATTTGTTATGTATGAGTTCAGTTCAGTGGTGATGCGTCAAATAAAGAAACAAATCTTTAAAAATTAGACATCACTTTTATTTCAATCATTACACCAGACTCTCGGTTTAGGAAGAGTGTCAAGGGTTGCCTGCAAACAGCCTTGTTCCTAAATCCCGAGTAGCGACACATAGTCAAGGCCTAAACCGGTTTCAATTGGAATGCATAATATTGCGCAATATAGTCGATTGAGTCCTCGCGAATGGCGATGAAAATCTGTGTGGAGCAACAATTCTAGGAATTCCTAAACTGCAAGTTCCAGATCCGGGAGTCCACATATTTCCACATATTCCGAAGTATTCATAAATATTCACAAATATGTTCCTAAACTTAAAATAAACAATTATTATAACTTGCACATGAATTTAATAATAATGATTCACATTTTATCCATAAAAGTATAAAAATTATGATCAATAAAATGTATGAATATTATAAGTCAATCGATTCGCCTCGAATCAACACATCTTTTCTATTCTCACATCAGTTTTAAATTATGTGAATGAGAAAATATTTTCTATAAAAATAGATTTTTAATATAACATGAATGATCATAACTTCCTTACTGCTAAATAAAATATATCGAAGTTATAGGTCAATCGATTCGTCTCGAACCAATGAATCTTTTATATTTTTGCATCAACTATGAATTATGTTAATGAAAAAAGTTTTACCATAAGGAACCAATTTTTAAAACATTAATAAGTGCTAAAAAAAAATATAATAAATATTTTTAAAAATTTTCCGGTCAGTTTCAAGATATCAGTGGTGAAAATAAGCTCCCCAAATTTCATCAATTTATCTGCAAACGTTTTCAAGTTATCGTGTTCACAAAAAAGTGTGACATCCACCCACACACACACATCCGGGCAATTTCTCAAAACATTGTATTAGACTTTATGTAATTGATGTGTATGTGTGTTCGTCCATGTGAGGCTGGCATGTAGACCGTGCTGCAAAGCTTCTAGAACATTCTCAAAGGTCATGACGTCACAGAATAATATTGCGCAATTTTAAGAACTGAATTCAAGTAAGCACGTCCAATGTTATGACTAGAAAAATAAGAATGATTTATTACTTCCTTATAAATAAGACATTCATTTCAAGATTATTAAGAGAAAACAAGGTCATTTAGTGCGCACATATGTAGGCATATTTATGTGAACTTTGATATGACATCTTATTTTCGTTTAACGGATCAGGTTGCATCCGATAGCTACTGCAGTTTAAGAATTGTAAGAACTGAATTAATTTAAAAACACTTTCAAGGTTATTACGAGAAAATAAGAATGATTTATTACTTCCTTATAGATAAGAAATTCATTCAATCTACAAAAGATTCTAGATGACGCCATCAAATTATACTGCGCAATGTCTGGAGAGAATTTCTTTCTTCCGACAACAACTTCAACGTTATTATATTAACACATTACATTTTGCGCTGCAAAAATATATAGTGCTGATTATAATGTAGAACGTTCTGTAAACACGTTCAAGGTTATAACGAGAAAAATAAGAATGATTTATTACTGTGCGGTCTGAATGAAAATTCACGCTAATTGGAATAATCCTGACGCAGATTCATAGACCTGGTGAGTCAGTTTATTATAATGATACACAAGTTGACACCGTAGCAGTCAGACAAGGAAAGATGACTTTGGGGCCGAGGCCCTGCCTGGTCGGTCCCACGAAGAAAGAATACAGTGTTCTGCCCTTATCTGTATAAAGGAAGGAAGTGATATCTATCTATTCTTAGCCTAGAAAACTGCACTATTTTGGAAGAGTGCGTTTATGAAGAAAGAATATTTTCACTTATTCATTCTAGCTTCGCACCTCCCCTGTTAGAATGAATTTCTCCCGAAATTCTTCGTAGTTGAATACATTACTTTCTCCTAAACTTAATAGGTTTATTATCTAACTTACTCTCTAAATCGATAGATTGCCCGCTTGCTGGTGCATAGGTGACAACATATGGTAATATTTCGTTGTTTATCTTATTGGTGGTACAACAACAATTAATGCAAAAGTTAGGAAGACATTTCCGAAATAATTCGCAAATTCCGCACTCATAAAGCGCAAAACTGAAATAAGGAATAACGAAGTGTAGCCTAGATAAGAAAGAATATCTGTTGCCTTTTCTTTTGAAGAATGAGATCTTCTGATACTCTGTACTTTATTCAAAACATTTTCTATCGCATTTAAAGATTTTCCGGCTAATTTTAACTTCTGCTCATTTAATTGTACAACATTACTTGCATCAGTAGTCAGAGTGAATGTGTCCTTAAAGTCAGGATATCTTAATACCGGTGCTGAGCAAAGAGCATCTTTCAATATTTCAAAACTTGTTTCGCAAGATGGCGTCCAATTGAAGGGTTGATATTTTTCTTCGTCAGTGCTGTCAATGGTTTAGCTATCGTGGAGAAGTCTTTTATAAATTTTCTGTAATATCCAGCTAGTCCCAAGAAAGACATGACTTCTTTTTGTTTCTCGGGTCTTTTGAAATTTTGGAGAGCAGATAATTTATGTTGGTTTGGTTTCACTCCGTTTTCCGTGATCACGTGTCCCAGGTATTCCAGTTCTGGTCGAAGAAACTCACACTTGTCTGGTTGATGTTTGAGTCCAGTAGCCCGTAAACGTTCAAACAAGATAAGGAAATTTTCGTTGTGTTCTTGGAGTGTGCTTCCAAAGACAACAATGTCGTCCAGATAAGCGGAGCATATTTTTCTTACTAGTCCCCTCAATGCTGTGTCCATCGTTTTTTGAAATGTGGCTTGAGCGTTTTTGAGCCCGAACGGCAACCGGTTATAGTGAAAATGTCCTTCAGGTGTAGAAAATGAGGTCCATTTTTTTGAATCCTCGTTCATTGGAATTTGATGAAATCCTAAGCTCAAATGAATAGCTGAAAAGAATTTTGCTTTTTCCAAGTGGTCCAAAATTTCGTCGAATACAGGAAGTGGGTAGGCATATCGATCTGTGTTTTCGTTCAACTTCCTAAAATCAATCACAAGCCTCCATTTAGGTTTCTTCTGACGCATCGCGTTTTTTCGGGACTACCCAAAGTGGTAAATTGAATGGTGAGTCCGAGGCTTCTATTATTTTCTTGATTAACATTTCGTTCACTTGATTTGAAACTTGTTATTTGTGACATTCCGGGTGTCCCGCTTGACGTACATTAATATTTGCTTTGTCTTTCACGATGATTTTATGTGAAGCGAGACTTGTGCATGGTAGTGGGTCTCCTTGAAGTGAGAAAATGTCGTGATAAGACATCGCTATTTTTTGAATCGGTGTTTTGTGGGCATCTTCAATCTGTTCGAGTCTCAAATTTCCACCCAATAATTTCAATCTAGCGTTTAATTCCTTCTGTGTAATTTAAGTTACACGCTCTTATCGTTCTGGGCCAACATTGATAAACTTGTAATTTATCTCTTCGTCAATCAATCTGAAATCTGTTTTTAACTTGTGAGTCAACAATACGGTCAATAGAGTTTGGAATGTAGGGATTATGTTCTATGAGAATGTGCTCCTGCTTTTTTCTAGTTCTCACGGTTATCATTTTTATAATGTTTCTTAGGATAAGCATACCATCGTGCTCTAAGGGAAAGACATTATCGTCTAGTCGGAGGTACCTATTGGACAAGATGAACTGATAATAGTATAGGAATAGTGTTCCGATGATGCCTTCCTTGGGTGTAGGAAAATTTTCCGGTACAATCACAAAGAGATGTTCTTTTCCTTGGAACTTGAACTTGGTGGCTCAGTTTGTCCGGTGCTTATCATTTTCCATTGAAAACTCTTTGTTCATTGAAATTCTCTGGTGGTATTTATTAATGCAATTTTCTTTCATCAGATTCATCGATGCGCCACTATCGACTAATAATTTTACAGGTTTAGTTGCTCCGTGTAATTGTCCTCTGATAGAGTATAATCTTCCAGATATTGCTGATACTTTGTCTCCGTCTCCATTTCCGTTTTCTGAATATCTTTTCTAGGCTTTTTGAAGCTTTTGTATGCGAATTCTTCTGCTTGGAGAAACATTGATTTTCGGTGTGTCCAGGGTTTTTACAGTGACTGCAAAATAACTGGAATCTCTGCTGCAAATGTATGCTGTGATTTGAAGGATCATTTAATGAAGGATATTTTTGTTAACTGAATTGAGAGTTTGAGGATTGAAAAGGCGATTTAGTGAGGGTTGTGCGAATAGGTAGTTGGGGTTTGATCGTGTTTATGGATGAGCGAATTTTACTTTTTTGCTAACGAGACTTCTGATTGGATTGCCATTTGTTGTGCTTCTCTAGCATCGCTAGGATTTTTGCTTGAAACTGAGTCTGAAAATTATTCCCTTAAATTCATAATGCATTTTTCGCGAACTGTTTGCTCTCCATTTTTTAAGCAAATTTCTTGTTCGTGTGCTAGAGGATTTTTTGATTGTACAGCATACAAAAGTTCATGCATTCTTTGGTTGAATCTTCCATTAAAATCCTGCGTAATTTTCCCAGCTTCTTGGACTACTTCTGAGAGTTTGACGCGATCAGTTTCTGAAAATCCCGTAGTTTTAGAGTTAGTTCTAAGAGCTTTGAAAAGATCATCATATTCTTTAATCAGTAAGAAACAAATGGATTTTTCCGTTTCTCCTTCGATTTTTTCTGCAATGATCCAGTCTAATAAGACCCCTGGATTTGAACACTGCGATTTAATTCTTTTCACAAGAGTGATGAAGGGCTCAACTCCCATATTGTCTTGTCCATTTAATTTTTAAAATAATTTCACTGCATCTCTTGCAGGGATAGTTTCGGTCGCGGTGGAAATTCTTGCATTTGAACTTTGTAAGCCGGTCACTTATAAGGATGGCTTCATTTGGGGTTGTTACTCTTTAATTTGACCTCTGTAGAAGCCTTGGGTCAATTTGTTCTCTTTCTTATGAATGTGCTGATTCTACAAACAACGTATCGTTGTTACCTACTCTAAATTCTTCATCGTTCTTCCTCTCGCTTTCATCCGAAGTCACCAAATCAAAATTTTTTGCTATCGTTCGAATCTCTTCTTTACGCGTATTCATTGCGAGTTCCATGTTAGACATCCGATCTGATAATGTTTGTAGCATGCGAATTATATCAGCATTAGTGAATACAAGAGGGGTATCTTTCGTCTGTAAAGTTGCGTTTTTCTGGTTTCCGTCTGCCATGGTACGCGTATAGTCCGTGGCGCAGTCAGCCCTCTAGCGAGTGACTATTTTCTAATTCGAATTCACTATTTGAAACGAAAGTGCTACAACTTTGGCCAAATATTGTGAATGAATCGATGAACGTTTTTTAACGAAA
>JAABKJ010002616.1:0-27704 GCA_011634705.1 Andricus grossulariae | reverse complement strand
AATATTTTTCTATCTCTCTATCAATCTAAACTCCCCTTATCTTCTTCAATCTCTTTTTCTCTATCTTATTCTATCCTTATTCTATCAACGCCAATATTTTTCTATCTCTCTATCAATCTCAACTCCCATTATCAAACATTATCGTTTGTATTTGAGGTGCCATGATTTATTTTGTGGATAATACAGGATAAATTTCTAACGATATATTATTAGTATATCTTAGACTATCATAAAAAGCATGGCGTTTCGCTATGACCCTACATGCAGTCTATCATTCCTAATTTTTTTCATCAATATCCGCGATGACGCAAGGTCCAGTGCCGCTGCCTCTTAGACTATCATAACAAGCATGGCGTTCCGTTATCACCATACATGCAATCTATCATTCCTAATTTTTTTATCAATATCCGCGATGACGCAAACGCAAGGTCCAGTGTCACTGGCTCTTAGGCTATTAACCCTCGTTTGCAAATCGGCCACTATAAACTACAAACCGTATGTTTCTTTAGATGAGGAAAAGCTTGCGTTATTAAGGAGTACAAGAAGCTATTCTAAAACGGAAGCACCATGTATGGTGGAATAAGATCGTAACTGTCGTCTCGCCTCACCTGAATGTTCTTCTGGAGGCGTACGCGATTCTACATTCTACCAGGAAGCTTCTCAGCTGGACCCAACATGTGCATCCAGACCGCAGCCTACCTTCGGTTAATGGTTAATTAATAGTTACCCAGTTACAAAATATCCACTGGGCTTCATTGAAAACGGAGACAAAAACTTGCTCTTTTTAAGGAGAACGACTCTTTATTAGCAATAAGGGTCGAGTCACCACCTGCGGTCAACCTTATAATTCCGCAAATGGGATTCTTCGTTTCTCCAAATGGGCACCAGTATAATAAGCTAAACGAGTGTAACCACTCATTTCTGTCTTTATTTTCACAGTAATTGCTAGTTGATCAGTTTCATCCCGAAAACGGATCAAAATGATATACAATGCTTTGATACAGATTTCGGATCTTTTTTTTTATCAAATCGCGTATTAGAATGATATTCTCAGGAGCAATGTTCTGTTATGGATTGTCATAAGTAGCTTCTCTCAAAAATCAATTCTTATGAACATTGAAATTTCGAAACAGATTGTGAAGGAATTTCCTACATTTTTTTGTTGTTGAATTTTTCCTCAACCCTGAAATTCAAAATTTTCTCAAACATTCCTTTTTGGTCCTAGGTAGTTATAACGAGTTATAAATCTTCCAGAAGTGGGAGACTGAACTAGGTTAATCTATAGCAAAACTTATAGAAGAAACAAAATTCATACTCGAATATTCTTTTTTATTCGATGAAAATTAACTTTTCTAACTGTGCATTTAACTATTCCAGTTGAAGAATCATCATTTTGGTTCTAAATTCAATTATTTCGTTGAAGATTCGTATTTTTGAATGGACAATTTAGCTTTTTTCAAATTTCATCTATTCGCTTTTTTGGCTTGAAAATCTATCTTGGTTGAAATTCATAGCCAAATATAGAAAAATTAAAATTTTTCTCCCACATAGAGAAACAATTTAAAACATTGATATCTCGAAAACGCATCTATAACAAACATTTTGAGTGTGATTTTCTTGTTTAGTGGGCCAAAATACAGGGGAAAATCAAAATGAGATATGATGAGCAGAAAACATTTTTAATTTTGTAAACTAGTGAAATCCAACTATTTTTAGTTGGAAGTTCATTCGTTGTGGTTAAAAAGTCTAATACTATATTTTTCGTTGAACATTCATATTTTGGCAAAAAAATTTCATAATTTTGATGACAATTCAATAATTTTGTTATAAAGTCATACTTTTTGTTTGAAATTTCATCTTTTTGGGTTAAGAATGCCACTATGTTGGTAAAAAATTCAATTGTTTTGCTAAAAAATAAACTTTATGTTGAAAATTAAACTGTTTTATATAAAAATCGCCTCTTGGTCATGAAAATTCAACAATTTGGTTGACATTTTTTTTCTTTCTTGGTAAAAAATGTAATTCTTTTCTGGATAAATTCATATTTTTTGGTTTAAAGATTAATCTCTTTGACTAGAAATTTCATTTTTTTTATTCACAATTAATCAAAATTAGTCAATATTAATATTTTTTGGTTGAGAATTCAACAATCTTGCTGAATATTAGTTAATTTTAGTTATATATTAATTTCATTACCTGAAAATTTTCCTATTCAATTTTGAATTGAAAATTTCTCTTTCTTAGTTGAAAATTCAACTAATTTGATGAATTAAACTATTTTTTACTTTAAATTACATTTTTTTATCAAAGTTTCAACTATTACCTTTTTTGTTGGAAAATCAACTGTTTGGTAGAAAATTGATCTTTTTTTGTTATAAATTCAAATATTTGGCTGAATTCAACTGTTTTTGATTAGAAATAAAAATATTTTTTGGCTAAAATATCAAATATATTTTTCGTTAATAATTCATATTTTTTGGTTGAAAATTCAACTGCTTGGTTGAAAGTTAAAATACTTTGATAACAAAATTTTGTTGTTGTTGAAGATTCATCATTTTAGATTGAAATTTCATATTTTTGGTTGAAAATTTCACTATCTTGTTAAAAATCTTTTTTTTAAACATCGATTGTTTCTAACAGAAAATTTAACTATTGCATTTTTGGTGGAAAGTTTGTCTTTTTTAGTTGAAAATTCAACTACTTAGTTGAAAATTTAACTACTTGGTAGAAATTTAAACTTCTTGATCAAAAATTCATTTTTTTGTTGTTGAGAATTTAACTGTTTTGTTGAAATTTTTTTGTTTTTATGGTTAAAAATTAATTTTTGAAGAGAAAATTCAACTATTCTAATTTTGGTTAAAAATTTTTCTTTCTCAGTTGGCAATTCAACTAGTTGGTTGAAAATTCATCTCTTATGTTCAAAATTCAACTATTTTTGGTTAAAACCTTATTTGGTTGAAAATTTAAATGGAAAACAAACTGAAAATTTCCTTTTGTTTGTGTTGAAATTTCTTTCTGTTTGTGTTGAAAATTTAACTATGTATTTACTTGAAAATTTATCTTCTTTGTATGGAAATTTGTATTTTTTGTGAAAAAATTGATCTTCTTCGTTGCAAATTCAACTATTTTGCTGAAAATTGCTTTTTTTAGTTAAAAATTAATTTTTTTATTCGTAAATTTAACTCTACCGTTTTTGGTTGAAAATTTATATTTATATTCAATCCGAAATATTTTAGATCGTTTTATTCGCGAGGAAAGAGCTAGGAAATAGTTCGTTGAACGTGATATTGTGCTCTGATTACCGGCGAAAGTAGCTATTGTCCTGACTACCATGGTATTGTTTCAAACAAGTTCCCGTTTCATTTTTGCGGAAATATTCCGGTACTTTGATCGAAATGAACTTTGAAAAGAACATCAAAGAAACTATTTAAAAATACCTATTGCCACTTTATCCCACTTTTTCTAACAATACAGCTATTTTTCTACAATTTTTGAAAAATATTAGTCAAAGTGGGCGCTTTGCACCTAAAAAAAAGGGTTTCGTAGCTTATTAAGACGTTAATTAAATTCTGCTACCTTCCCCCTGCTCTACCTCCCCTTCTCTACTTCCCCCACCTTCCACTACTTCTCCCTAGGCTCAAACCTTCGCTTCCCCACCTTTCCCAAGTTATTCCTCATTTACTTAACCCTCTCCTCACTTCTCAGCTAACACTCCCCTTCCACTACTTTCCCACTCTAATTTCCCCTGACTTCCACTAGTTCCCCTCTCCTCACTCACTCATCCACTGATTTCCCCACTTCTCATAATTACCCTCTCTTTATTTTCCCTAACTTTCCTACCCCCCATTCTTCTGCTTCTACTCTCCTCACATCTCTTACCTTCTCTCCCCTCATTTTCCATCACTCTCCCTACTTCCAGTTCCCTCATTTCCGTTACTTACCCTAGTCCCCCCACCAACGCTTCTGTAACTTATCGCCCCCTCACCCACCACTTCCCATACACCCCTCCCCTCATTTCCACTACTTCTAAAACTTCCCCTCCCCTCATTTCCCCTTCCTATCGCCCTCTTCTCCTACCCTAACTTTCCCTCACTTTGTCTTCAAAAATATTTTCAAATTTCTTCGCTTATTTGAGAAAATAAAAAATTCACCATCTCAAAAATCGCAATTTTTAAATATTTCAAGATATTCCAAGGGGTCTTATAGATTTTAGGAGCATCGTAAGAGATTTAAATGATTATGAAAAAATTTCTTAGGATTTAGTTTCTATAGATTTAAGGCAATTTAAAAAATTGCAGAGTCTTCCAGGGATTTCAAAGTATTCCAACAGAATTCAAAGGAATTTCGTGAGATTAAGTACGATATTCCCTACTTTTCATCTCATGTTTCAACTCTCGCTTCCGTTTCCTTCCACAATTCCTTCCTCATCTACTTTCCCCTCTCCTCACTTCCCCAACTAACATTTCTCTCCTCCTACTTTCCCATCATAATTTCCCCTCGCTCCCACTAGTTACCCTCCATTCATTTATCATAGTTCTTCCATATCCCTCCCCTCACTTCCCAACCCCTCATTTCCCCCACATCTCCTAATTCCCTTCACGCGTTTTTACTTACATCCCCACAATAATTTCCCTTACTTCCCTGTCCCTTATTCGACTACCTCCACATCCCCTTACATCCCCTAATTCTTCCTCTCTCTTCACCTACTTTCCCACCCCTCACTTTCCCTTACTTCCTATCCCTCAAATTTTTCATTTCTCCTATCACACCTCCTTCCTCTCCACTCCTCTTCTATCTTGACCTCCTTTCTCTGATCCTATTCGATTATATCCCCTCTCGTCCTATTTCATACCCACTACCCTATTCTCCCTTCTCACTTCACTTCTCATCCTTCGCCCTCACCCTTAAAACCCTTCCCGAACTTTCCCTCTCCATCCCTCTCTTCCATTACTTTCCCTCCACTACATCTACTCACGTACTGTCTACTTTACACCTCCTCCCTTGCCCCTATCTCATGCACATCGCTTACTCCACTACTTCCAATTCCCCTAATTCTTCCACTCTATTCACCTACTTTTCCACCGCTCAATCCCCCTCCCTCAAATTTCGCTATTCCCCTATCACTCCCCCTTCAGCTACTCCTCTTTCATATTGACCTCTTCTCTCTGATTCTATTCGATTATATCTTCTCTCCTTCTATTCCATACGTTGTACCCTATTCTCCCTCCACACTTCCCTTCTCATCCTTCCCCTATCAACCCTTACTACCCTTTCTGAACTTCTCCTTTCCATTTCTCTCTGCCATTACTTCCCCTCACTCACATCTTCTCTCTCAAATTTCACTTCACACCCCCTTCCTTTCTCCTATCTCATGCCCATCTCTTATTTGGGCCAATTTTGGGCCCAATGTGTCCATCTTAGAGAAGCGTATTATCCCACATTTTTTGGTACACTGATTCCGAATATGTTCATAGTCTTGCTGTTAATTGAGTGGTTTCAGAGATAAAGAGAAAAATTGTATAACCCACCCACAGGCTCTATCGCACAAGCCTCTGCTCAAAATCAAGAAATAATAAAACCACCCGTTGAAAATCTATCGCTAGTACCAGTTTCACAAGATTATTCTGATAAAGACGAATAATAAAAAATATGAGGTGTTAACTAAAGCATCTATAATTTATAGTCACCGATTTGCGACGAAAGCTAGTTACCCTTCAATGGCAATCGCGTTCAGAAAGAGGGCAGGTGAGGGGACATACAACTTTGTCCAAAGGAAGGGAAAAGGGGAAAACAGAGGAATCGTTCAAGGTCCAGCAGCTCTTATTACCGAACACAAAGAATTATTCCACGTAAAAAATATTGGTGGCCCTAAAGAGGGACGATCGTTTAATCAGAAACAAAAAAAGATAGGCGATGTGTGTCCATCGGTCAAGCCCAGGTCCCCACTAGGCGGCAACTCTAGAGGTCCCCTGTGAGTGTGGTGTCCATTGATCGGGTCTAGGTTGCTGCTAGGCGGCAACACCGAAGGTCCTCTGTGAGTGTAGTGCCCGTTGGTTGGATCTAGGTCCCCGCTACGCGGCAGCTCTGGAGGTCCCCTGCAACGAATGAGTAGTGTAGATGGTGTGAATCTAGGTCCCCGCTAGGCGGCAACTCTGGAGGTCCCCGGTGAGTATGGTGTTCGTTGATCGGGTCTAGGTCCCCGTGCGCTTCCTTGTTAAGTGATACAGCGGTACTGCTCTACACCATGGACATTGCACGTCGCAGGTGGGTCGGATCCCACGTACATAATATGTTAGTGACTATTTTCCAGTCGATGAATGTTGGTTGCTTGCTTACTTTTCCGTTGAGTGTCGAAGCGAGGTCTAAGGCTGCCGGTTGGCGAATGTCCCTGTGGTGCGGGAACACCGATATTTATGCGCGACGCGCTGGGCAGCGCGCGCCAGTCGGGTCGGAGGTGGTGGTGAATGGCTTGCGGTTGGTCGCTGCTGTGACGCGCGCAAGCCAACCCGCGCGCATCCATGGTAACGGGGACCGCTAGAGTGGGGGTAGATGTTGGTTGGCTACCAGGCTGGCGTGAGCGAAGCCAATCAGAGCCTGATACCGGTACCATGCTCTGATTGGCCGAAATCATGGCACGAGCGAAGTTTGATGTGAAAATCCCGTATTCTATGCAACGCATTCAAATCGGACAATGTATGAACTTTGCGACTTTGAAAAAAAATATCTTAAAAACGGCTCAATTTTAGGGGTTACACCCATTGACTTTTTTGTTATCTGGACTAAGTACAACAACTTTACACACTTTTCAGATGTGGACGTTGTGGGTCCAGAATCCCATATGACATTGGCACCCTCGTTTCAACGAAAGAGAGTAATTTTCTACCAAAAAAGACAAATTTTCAACAAAATAAATCAATTTTGAGCCAAATAGTTGAATTTTTAACTAGAAAGAATCGATTTTCAATTAAAAATATAAAGTTTCAATGACAAATAGAATAGTTACATTTTCAGTTAGAAAATTGACTGCCAACCAAAAAAATGAATCTTCAACAAATCGATTGAATTTTCGACAAAATAGCAACATTTTTAGTTGAGAAAATTAATTTTCAACCAAAAAAATACAAATTTTCAACCAAAATTATGAATTTTTAACGAAGAATGTGATATATATGATATTATATGATACTATATGATATTTAAAAAAAAATTAATTTAAAATAAAAAACAGTTGAATTTATAGAAAAAAAACTCTTGAGAATTTTCAAAGCACCATAGAAAAGACACATCGCAAAGATATCCTCAGTTAATTTTTTTCATATTGAGCCTATTCGTTGAAAAATAGACAAAATCTGAATTTGTTTATAGAAATGGTTTAGATAATTATTAATTCTTATAGATTTGCAAAGTGAATTTGTTTCTAAAAATCGTTTAAATAATTATTAATTCTTGTAAATTTTCAAAGTATCATATCAGTCACCGCAAAAGAATTCTTAGTTTATTTGTTTTAATTAAGCCTATACCTTAAAAAATAGAAAAACTCTAAATTTGTTTATAAAAATTGTTTTTTTTTTCTGTACCAAAATACCAATTTTCCACAAAGTACATGAATTTTCAACCAAATCGTTAAAAAGTCAACTTATTGTTAAAGATTCATATTCAAACAATAATATTAAACATTACCCTTTTTAACCATTTAATGCAATTAAATATAACTTCGATTCACATTTCAAATAAAGGTATAATTATATACAACAAAAATTACTCAATTTATGTAAAATAAAATAAATTAACTACTTACTTAAGATTTATTCAAGGTAAAAACTATAAAGAATAAAAAGTAGTTTATTTATTTAATTTAAACTGAATTTCGACGTGGGAAATATTGCACTATGCGCTCTTTTTCTGAAAAAAGTGCTTCAAGGAAGACTCGGCTTGGCCATAAAAGCTGATTATTTTCATTTAAGCTGGCGTCCGAAGCAATGAGGAATCCCGCCTAAGCCTTAATTCCAAACACGATCCCTCACTTCGTTACTTGATCGGGTGTGGATTGAAGCTTAAGAGAAATACTCGAATCTTATAAGATTTCCGAGCAAAGCATGTCCAATCGTTCAAGAAACACTCAGCTCTAAGAGTGTAATTCAATAGCCAGAACGGAAGAGCGTTAAATGCATTCCTCAAGGACACGCACTTAGGAAAGTGTTGAACCTTAGAATAAATTTTCCTCGATGCAATCTCGAATTCCTTGTAAAGATTACCTCCACCTGCTTAGTGTCAACAACAAAAAACAATCTTTACGAGTATGGCCGTGCGGTATGGCCGTGCGGTATGGCCGTGGGGTCTCACAGACCGCACCGGTTATGATGTGGAAGTCCCTCCCCCCCTGGCTTTCCTTGAAGCTATTGTAAATAGTAGCTTTAGTTTTAGTTGTGCTTTCACTGAGGTAGGTGGACAACGTGTGGTCCGTGAGACCGCACGACCATGGTAGTGTCACAATTTTATGTTTCTCTTTCAATTTCTTTGAAGGTATTTGAAACGCAAGTTTTTACATAGAAACGTCTCGATTATCCCTTATTTGAGCAAAAAGTGACAAATTATAATGGACGTATGGTCGTGCGGTTTCGTAGACTGCACCATGCTTCTGATATGTGAGTTCCTCCCTCCACTGATGTAAAAAATTAATTATAATAAAAGTTGATGAAATTTATTAATTTCTTATTTAGTTAACAAAAAAGGTAATTTTCAACCAAGAAAGATAAAATTTTAACGAAAAAAAGATGTCTTTTCGACAATAAGAGATGAATTTTTAAACCAGGAGGACGAATTTTCAACAAAAAAGTTCATTTTTGAACTAACAGACTTAACTGTTTGAAAACAGTTAAATTTTTGACTGAAAATAATGACTTTAACAAATAATTATCAACAAAAAAGTTAATTCTTAACCAACAAAGATTAACTTTTAACCAAATGGTCAAATTTTTAGTGAAAAAGATCAAATTTAAACCAAAAACAACTGCATTTTGAAACAAATAGTTGAATTTTCAAATCAAAAAGACTAATTTTCTAGAAGACAGTTGAATTACAAAAAAATACGAACTTGCAACAAAATAGTTGAATCCTCAACTAAGAAGATGAATTTTCAAAACAGAAGATTAATTTTTTACACAAAAAGACCAACTTTTCATAAAATACATGAATTTTCAACCAAATCGTTAAAATTTAAACTCATTGTTAAAAATTCATTTTCAAACAATAATATTAATTTTCTACCAAAAAACGAATTTTCAACTGTTTTATATTCAAATTAAAGCCTTTTTTAATCGGAAATGCAACTACTTGGTTAAAAAATGCACTACTTCGTTAAAAAATATTTTTGTATTAAAAATTAATCTTTTCCAGTTGAAAATCCAACTATTGGTTGAAAATTTATGCATTTTTTGAAAATTCGCCTTTTTTGGTAGAACATAAATCTTTTTTGTCAAAAACCTAACTATTTGGTTCCAAATTCATCTTTTTCGGTTTAAAGTTGAACAACAATGTTAAAAATACGTTGAATAATTAAATATTTTATTCGAGATTTATTTTTTCTTCTGAAAATTCAACTGTCTAATTTTTTTATTGCAAATTTTTATTTTTTAAGTTAAAAATTCGACTATCTGGTTGAAAATTGTTTTTTTTTTATAGAAAATTCGTCTTCTTTGTTAAAAAATAATTCACATTAATCTTCTTGATTTCAGGATTCAACTGTTTTGTTAAAATTGATCTTTTGGACTGAAATCAATTGGTTGAAAATATGTTCTTTTTGTTGAAAATTAATTTTGGTACACTTTTGGTAGAAAATGAATGTTTTTGTTCGAAAATTCATCTTTTTAGGTTGAAGATTCAGATATTTGGTTAAAAATTCAACTATCTTATTGAAAATGTAATTATTTGTTAAAAAATGCAGTCCTTTAGGTTGAAAATTCAACTATTTGGTTATAAGTTTAACTACTTACTGGAAAAGTTAATAATTGGGTTTAAAATCCATTTGGTTCATTAAAAAATCGCTTCTTTAGGTTGAAACTTCAACTGTTTTGATGAAAATTCGACTTTTAGGAGAAAATTAAACTTCTTGGTTGAAAATTCATCTTTGTAAGTTGAAGATTAAACTATTTGGTTACAAATTTAATTATCTTATTAAAAACCTAATTATTTGTTAAAAAAATACATTTCTTTAGGTTGAAAATTCAACTATTTGGTTATAAGTTTAACTACTTACGGGAAAATTCAATTATTTGGTTGAAAATCTATTAAGTTGATGAAAAAATCGTCTTTCTTGGTTGAAAATTCATCTTTGTGAGTTGAAGATTCAACTATTTGGTTAAAAGTTCAACTATCTTGTTGAAAATTTAATTATTTGTTGGAAAATGCAGTTCTTTAGGTTGAAAATTCAACTGTTTGGTTATAAGTTTAACTATTTACTGGAAAATTTAATGACTTGGTTGAAAATTCACTCATTTTATTAAAAAATCGTCTTCTTTGGCTAAAAATTCATCTGTCTTGGTCGAAAATTAATTTTTTGTTGAAAATTCAACTAATTGGTTGAAAGTTGAACTACTGTGTTAAAAATTCTACTATTTTCTTGAGAATTCATCGGTTCTGCTTAAAAGACATACTACTTACTTGAAAATTCATAATTATTTTTTTTAATCATTTTTTTTCAAAAATTCATCCTTTCGGGTTAAAAAATCAACTGTTTTTTAAAAAATTAGAAATGTTAGCTAAAAACTTAACTCTTTTTCTGACAATTCTTCTTTTTGGGTTTGAAATTCATCATCTTTGTCAGGAAATCTTTTCAATTGAAAATTCAACTATTTTGTTGAAAATACAATATATTTAGACTTGAAATCTATTTTCCTGAGAGATCACCCTAAATCTCCTGTTTGGAGACCGGTTTAGGCTGTCAAGTCTGTTGTTTATATTTTTCCAATAAGCCAAATTATCAAATGGAAAATTGTATCAATAGAGGATAATTTCAAGATAATTTTCTGCACAATAATCGTGCTTCTTGGCGAACAACTGTGAAACTGGTCCTTCAATTACTTGGCTGACACGACATTAATAGTCAATTAGTCCCCTGGATATGTAACTATTACTTTGTGTGACGAGGTTAAGGTCCGAAAGGTTGCACGAGTCGTGAGAGGTTTTCGTTATCAGGTCTTTGTATCTTTTGAGGAGCATGACTAATTACCAGCCTGATTCAGAGAGAATTAACCTTTCATCGCTCTGCGACAACCGGTTTTTTGTCCAAGAATTTTATATATTTCGTCTAGATGACTACTTTTGTCTGAACCTGTTCCAGATACATAATATTGCAATCAAGCCTTTAAGAATTGATCAATGAGACTCGAAAATTGAAAATAATATTTAGTACCTCGACAATATTTGTACAGATTATAAACTTTCAGAGTTGCATTCACTCATTCACAGCTTTTTGTGATAACCCGTTCTTGGCTATTTATCTTGATAAATAGGCGAGACAAACTGAAGGTACACAGGGATTCTTGCATGTCATGATCAGACTTCACACTATTCCTTCTATTCCCCTTTTTTCGAAAAACGTCCACTTTTTCTGTTGTTTCTTTTCCGCCTAAATGCTGATAACCCCTCTCTCTTTCAATAATTCCGTCCCATCCAAAAAGAATATCCCGAGGACGACTTGATGGAGCGCGAAGTAAATATTCTTTCTGGAGGCACCGAATTACCTTTTGTTGGTTGGGCAACGTTCCCGTCAACAGCTTGTTGAGCGACGCGCAAAACGATGCCAAACCACTGGTGGAGGTAGAGCGAGCTGGAAAATGTTTAAATAAGAATTATCCCTTCGTCGGAATTGCCCTTAAAAGAGCAGATGATAAAATAGTATATGTTGATGAGGCGAAGTCAGTGATAAAAGAATATTTCTAAAATACTGAATTTATTCCAATTCTTCTGCCTGGGCTAGGCTCAGAGAGACGAGAGGCGGTAGTGCGCTTCCGAAGAGTGAATTTCGGCGGACGAAACGCGTTCTTTTATGGAAGGGAGCGCAAGCCCTCCCACCATACCATGCTGACCGAGCGGTCTCTCCCACTCCGCGCGGAAATCGAGTGGTGGGGGTTTCGTCGCTCTCTCTCCCACTCCACGCGCAAGTCGGGTAGTGGGAGTCTCGTTGCTGACTTTCTGACTAGACACGCGATTGGTTAAATGGTTGGCGCGCGCGACATAATTAAAATTGTCCAAATGTCTCGTATCTCTTAACGCAGCATTACATGTTTATTAAAGATTAAAGTATTATTATTTAATATTACCTAGATAAACGAAGAGTATCATTCTTTATACTTTATTATAATATTTTACGTTGTACCTATATTGTATATATAGTTTATATGTAGCTTACTACGTATAACCTATATACTACATATAAGTTAATAATAATATAATAAAATCAATTAGCATTCATATTGTCTATTAATGCTAATTCAATTCTAAAATACAAAATATTATATTTATTAACATTATTTCGATGTTCGACAAATTCAATTATTATAACATTGCAGTTATACATATATTGTATATATAGTTTATATGTGGCTTAATACATATAATCTATACACTATATATAATATAAGTAAATAATATTATAATAAAATCAATTAACATTATTTTGTTTATTAATGCTAATTCAATTCTAAAATTTTGAATATTTGATTTAACATCGCCTCTCGCTATGTGGCGCGCGACTCAATTCTCGCTCGCGATTGGTGCGCAGTACCCATGTCGCAGGCGCGGGAGCCAATCGTAAAACACTAGGTCTATGCATATAGATTTTCTTTAACTTTACTCAATTCTAAGTATTCCATCTAACCTTCCCTATCCAGACTTGCCTTATTTAATTTAATTATAAAACTTTTCCCTGGGATACTGATAAGTGATCAATTTATCAGCACCTCACTAGAAAATTCTAAATGTCTGAATCTACTATACCTAAAAGGGAGTCTGTGTCAGGAAAACTAGATGATAGCCTTAAGTAAATGCGACTAAGACAAAGCAAGGCTCGTCGACGTAAAAGTTGGGAATTCAGACCGGTGAACTAATACTTGTGAGAATCACAAGTAATAGTTCTCAAGATTCAGAATTCACAGCTCTCCCTGTTTATATATTGGAGATGTATATCAATGCGAACTGGATTTATTAGAACCTAATAGGAAGGTCCAACTATGTTTGGTTAAAGTTCATTCTGTTTGGTTGAACAGCCTCACAGTAAATCCTCTCAATATTATTATCTGAAGTTGGATACAAAAGCTGCAACCAATTGAAAACAACAATTATCCGACGGCAGATAATTTTTATCATGAGGCGGATATTTCTTTCAAATGGCTACTTCTTCCTCATCCTGTTCCAGATACATAATATTGCAATCAAGCCTTCAAGAAATGATCTATGGGACTCGAAAATTGAATATGATATTTATTACCTCGACAATATTTTCAGATTATAAAATTTCAGAGTTGCATTCACTCATTCACAGCTTTTTGTGATAATCCGTTCTTGGCTTTTTATCTTGATAAATAGGCGAGACAAACTGAAAGTACACAGATTCAAAGTACAGATTCTTGCATGTCATGATCAGACTTCACACTTTTTCTGCCATTCCCCTCTTTTCCCCTTTTTTCAAGAAATTTCCCCTTTTTTTCGTTTTTTCGCCTAAATGAGAACTGAATTTAATAGAACCTAATAGGAAGATCTAACTATGGTTGAGAATCATTCTGTTTGGTTGAACAGCTTCACAGTAAATCCCCTAAATATTATTTATCTGGAGTTGGATACAAAAGCTGCAACCAATTGAAAACTACAATTATCCGACGGTGGACAATTTTTATCATGAGGCGGATAAAATTATCCGTGGTCGGATAATTATAGTTGTCAATTGTTTGCAACGTTTTTATCCAACTTAAGATGAATAATATCTCTGGGATTTACTGTGCTACTATTACATTTTCGGTTCAGAATTCTACTATTTTGTTAAAAATTCAACTATATTATCAAAAAGTACCGTCAAATGGGGTAATTTTGGACATATGGGGTAAACTCGGACACCCCTAAATTCACTAAATTGATAGGATCAATTACTTAAAACTGTTTCAAGAATCTGGAATCACTTCAAAAATTAACTGGTTTTAGATTATGGTTAAAATCACTCACCTCAATTAATTTAAAGTATCAATTTAGAAATGTCCCAATTTACCCCATATTTCCGAAATTATCGAAATTTGACATTTTTTATGAATATCTTAAAATTATGAAGGTACAATGAGCTTTTTCTAATTTTACGTTAAAACCCGTGATATTTTTGCAAATTATGAAATATGAAGTGTTTTTGTTTCATTTTATTCAGTTCTTTGCACTATTTTTAAAATCCATAAAAATAATTAAAAAATGGCAACGTTATTTCTGATTTTTGAAAAAAAAGAAAGAAAATATTCTTGAAAACTCCACCTTTTTCCCTGAAATTTTGAGATTTAGGTTTTATAGGTTTAGTATTTTTTTTCTTTTCGGGAATTTTTTTATCTTTTTCAAAACCTTGCCTTTTTGCAATGTTAAGAGATATGAAGGTTTTCCTTTTTTCAATTTACTTAGTTTTTTATACTCTTTCAAAATCGACAAAAAGAATTAAAAATAATAAAAATGGCACAGTTATTTTGGATTTTTGAAAAAAAAAGAAAAGAAATTGTTTTTCAAAAATCTCATCTTTTTCTCTGAAAATTTGGGGAATTGTAGGTACTGATAAAGTCTATTTACCATACATTTTCCGTTCAGTATTTTTTTGCTTTCCGGGAGAATTTTTTTTTAAAACCTTGCCTTTTTTACAATTTTTTGAGATATGAAGGTTTTTCTCGTATCAGTTTATTCCGTTTTTTGCACTCTCTTCAAAATTCACCAAAATAATATAAAAAACAATACAAAATGGTTACTTTATTTTGGATTTTTGAAAAAAAGGAAAAAATTCTCCAAAAAACTCACCTTTTTTTCTTTACTTCAAAAATCCAAATTAACGTTTCCATTTTTTATTATTTTTTTTTTGTTGATTTTAAAAGAGTACAAAAAAAACTGGACAAACCGAAACAAGAAAAGCCTTTATATCTCAAAAAATTGCAACAATTCAAGGTTTTGAAAAAAATCACAATTGTTTTCTTCCGAAAAGCAAATAAAAAATACAAAAAAAAATTTATTACAAAAAATTTCAGGATGAAATACGTGGTTTTCGAGACCATTTTTTTATTTTTTACAAAAATCAAAAATAACGTTGCCATTTTTTCATATTTATTAAAAATTTGTTGCGGATGTTGAGAGAGTGCAGAAAACTGAATAAACTGAAAAATTGCAAAAATGGCACGGATTTTAAAGTGAAATTTGCATAAAACTCATTGTAGCTTTAAAATTTGAAGAAATTTGTAAGAAATGTCGCTATTTTAATTTTAAGAAATTCGTGTTGTCAATTGATCTTTTTTCACTAAAAATATAACTATTCCATTTTTGGTTAAAAATTGATATTTCAAATTGAAAGTTGATCTTTCTAATTTTATAAATCCTGTAATTTGTCAAAAATTTGTCTTTTTTAGTAGAAAATTTATCGTTTTGGTTGAGAATTTCATCCTTTTTTATTAAAAACACAACTCTTTGGTTGAAGATTTAACTATTTTGTTAAAAAATCATATTTTTCACTTGAATTAAGTTGTTTTCGATTTTAAATTGAAATATCTTTTGTCTGAAATATCAATTATTGCATGTCACATGGAGAATTCATCTTTTTTCTGAAAAATCAACTGCTTGGTTGAAAGTGCAAATATTTTGTGAAAAATTAATATTTTTGGTTGAAGATTCATAATTTTAGTTGAAAATTCAAATATTTGGTTGTATATTAACTTCTTTGTTAAAAATTCATATTTTCGGGCTGAAAATGTAACTTTTTGGTATAAAATTCTTCTTTTCAGCTTGAAAAGTTCAATAATTTTGTAGAAAATTCACTTTTTTTAAATGCATCTCTTTTGGCAAAAATGTCATCCTTTTTAGTAAACAATGCAAATATTTCCTGACAAATTCTTGTATTTTGTTAAAATTCCGTCTTTTTTGGTATAAAGTTAATCTTCTTGGTTGAAAATACATCAGTTTAGATGGAAATTAAACTATTTGTTAAAAAAACTATAATATTCAAAATTAAATTTTTTGCTGAGTATTCATTTTTTTTGTTCAAAATCTAATTATTTGGTGAAAATATTATCTTTTTTGGGTTGAACATTCAACTATGTGGTTGCAAGTTGATCTACTTTAAAAAAAATTTTTTTTCAAGATTCATCTGTTTGGTTGAAAGCTGAAACATTTGTTCAATTTTGTTGTTGAAAATTCATTTTTTTAAAGAGAATTCGAAAAACAGTAAAAGGGATACATTTTTTGAAAATAAGGGAAAGAAGACTAATTCTTCAAAAAATTGGAAAGAGGGTCATGAGGAAATGAGTGCGAAGTCTGAAATAAGTTAAAATATCGAGTCATCGCTCCAGGTTCAAGGATTTTATAGGTTGCCTCAGAGCGGATTAGGTTCATGATTTATGGACGAAGCATCGACCACCATCGCGGAATCTTGGTCGCGTTCTGAACATGTCGTTGACTTCGTGACCGTAGACGCTGAACATGAACACATTCTTCAATGAAACTGCTGCTACGAACAATGAGTGATGATATCAAAATGATTTCATCTTGTTTCATATAAAAATGATCCAATTTCGAGAATCAAAAAAATGTACGAGCCGAAATTCACGATCCTAGCAACCAACAATCATGTTCATTTTTTGCAAAGATCTCACCAAAGGCAAATTCATTGTTTACGTGTAACTATCAAAAAATGTTGATACTAAATCTGGACCATTTTCATCAAATGAGTATCACTCTGCTGCCCACTTTGATCCAACTTCAAGATCAAAGTAATGTACTCCAGGAATTTATGTAATCACTACAATGTTTGCCTCGTTGACTCAAAAATACCGGCATTGTATTACAAAGTGTACCTGAAATAACTGTGGCTTAATTAAACGCTAATCAAAATCAAAAGAAGAAGTAAGATTTCTGTGAAAGAGAACGTGTCAACTCAGCAGTCTGTATGAAGTCCATTCTTCTGCATCCTTCCTTTAATTGACGTTCTGCAGTTGTTAGTTTTTTCAGATGCCCATCGGGACGCCATAATTCGCTCAGAACCGATTTTCCAAGATCTTGGTTCTCTTTAATACGTCTTGTTCTTTCGCGCTATTATACACCCAGTATCGACCAAACAGTACTGTTCTAACAGGCTTTAATAAACGTGTTAATCGAAATTTTATTCCTGCAAAGTATCGTCATGTGTACTTCAAATCCAGTTAAGTGGAATATGGCTCATTTGAAAAACAATTGGTATGGTGTCTTCTGTTGCGAGATGGTTCGAAATAAATTAAAAATCTCTTTTTGTGCTATGCTGGATATAAACTTGTCGACGTTAGCATTGAACATTCTCGATGAACATGAAGTATTAAAAATGCGATGATACAATCTCGAAGATAAGTTGTGGTGACATTATAAAACAAGTTCCAAGATTGATCCAGTTCAGTATCGCAAAGATGATTGAAGTACGAGTTAAAATATTTATTTTACAAGTAAAGCGAGAATAGCTCTGATCGTTTTTCAAAAGGTAAAAAGAACTTGTAACCCTTTGTGTAATGAAGATTTCTTAGCTGATTTAGCATTGATATAGGATAAAGCGCAAGAGGCTATGGAAAAGTTACATCACGGATACACAAAGCAAGATCCAAAATTGACCAGAAGGGATCATGATGAGCAGCTCAATTAAATAATTTAATAGCAACCGACAATAGTGTTGTTTTCTTGCAAAGATCTCACTAGAGGCAAATTAATTGTTCACGTGTAACTATCAAAAAATTTGGATACTAAATCTAATGGATACTAAATGTCGGCAATATTTAAATAAAAACTCCAAAAAACAGGAAAAGGCCTTCACTACATTAAGATTCTAAGATACCAAAAAAAATTGAAACATAAATATCACTATGCTGCTCACTTTGATCCAACTTCAAGCTCAAAGTAATGTACTCCAGGAATTTATGTCATCACTACAATTTCTGCCTTGCCCTTTTCATTCTCAGACTTCCCTTGCACGTTGACTCAAAAAGACCGGCATTGTATTACAAAGTGTACCTGGAATAACTGTGGTTTAATTAAACGTTAATCAAAATCACAAGAAAAAGTAAGATTTCTGTGAAAGAGAATGTGTCAACTGAGCAGAGTCTGTATGAAGCCCATTCTTCTGCATCCTTCATTTAATTGACGTTCTCCAGTTGTTAGTTTTTTTCAGATGTCCATCGGGACGCCATAATTCGCTCAGAACCGATTTTCCAAGATCTTGATTCTCTTTAATACATCTCGTAATTTGAAATACTGTTCTAACAGGCTTTATTATACGTGTTAATCGAAATTTTATTCCTGCAAAATGTCGTAATGTGTACTTAAAATCCCGTTTATGGGAATATGGCTCATTTGAAAAACAATTGGTATGGTGTCTTCTGCTGCGAGATGGTTTGCGATATATTAAAAAATCTCTTTTTGTACTATGCTGGATATAAACTTGTCAACGTTAGCATGGAACATCCTCGATAAACATGAAGTATTAAAAATGCGGTGATACAATCTCGAAGATAAGTTATGATGACATTACAAAACAAGTTCCAAGATTAATCCACTTTAGTATCGCAAAGATGATTCTAAGAATGCTGAGTGAAAACATTTGCTTTACAAGTAAAGCGACGATAGGCCTCATATTTTTTTAAAGGGTAAAAAGCGCTTGCAAACGTGATCAAGATTTCGCAGCTGATTTAGCATTAGCATCGGATAAAACATCAAGAATAATCGAATACAAACTTGGAAAAGCTATAGATAAAGCACAGTCTTTTCTTGATCTGGTGCTTACTATGAAGCATTTTTTAAAGAAAGACGAGAGAGATGAATAACAGAATAAAAAACTCTACAAATGATGTATTCATCTCCTCAAACGTAAAAGGGCATAGGTGATGTGGCGAAAATGAAGATTTTAACAATGATGGTGAATGTTGAAGGTTCAGACATATCGGTAGCCCATGTCAATTCACCTTATAGTCATTTACATAAGCCATATTATCAAATATCCTTTTCTACACTTCCTCCTATTCTATAACAATAAGTGGCAGTTGCAAACTTGAAGGACAGGAATGATAGAATAGGCTTAAGAAGTCATTCAAATCGAATAAGTGTGTAGGCACGTCTGGCTTGGTGTTTATTATGTGGTTGATGGGATCACAGGGGCTAGCAATGGATTGTGGCGACAAAGATTCCATGGTGTGAAGAGCCCCAAGGTTCATATCTGCAAAGTAACTAACGGTTCACCAAGATAAATTCCGAGAGAATGTCGTATACTGATTAGTCGAGAAGTGCGAAAATTTTCACGTCTGATGTTGATTGCGATACAACTCCTTCGTTAAATTTATGAATCAACTTTGAGAAAAAAATGTTATTTATGTCCAGAGATTAAACACGTTTTTTTAAATGAAACGGAAATTAAAAATTTTACGCGTGATCTTTTCACATTCAGGAATGTAAAATACGTGTAGTAATGAAAAGGTGACTTGAAAAATGTTAAACATTGTCATTGCTGAAGAACCACCTTTACCAGAACGTTTTACACTTTGTGGTTTGGTACTTTTAAGGACATCCTTGTGAAATCACTCTGCCGGTTCCAAGGTGATGCTGCGGTATAAGCTCTTCTCTTTTGTTTTTAAATCTTTTATTGTTTTTTCGTTAGAAATATTTTATTCTCGGGGTCTTAATAGAGAAGTATCGCTTCTTCCTTTTTTGAAGAGTAATTGCTTCCTGGTGTAATTTCGCTTTAATTATTTCCCTATTCAAATTCATAGCATTCCGATATCTCGTGAACATCGCAAGTCCAATCAACGATAAATTGATTTAGTGGACGTGAAACTGGATTCGAAACACATTCTCTATATCATCAAGATCAATATTCCTGAAGAAGATGCTAGTTCCATATGTGGAAAGTAATTTGTAATTAATAGTGTAATTATACAAGGGAATGTCGGCAGAAAACAAACTGAACTTTCCTGATCCTTATCGTTTCTATTTTTGCACATGAGCACTCTTTTAATTTTTTTTATTTCACTAATACAGTAGACTTTAAAAATTAACATTCTATCAAAATTGGGTCGTTTTTCAACAAAATACTTTAATTTTTAAAGAGAGATGACTTTTTAACAAAATGGATAAATTTTCAACAAAATAATTAACTTTTAAAAAAAATAGTTGAATTTTCAAACAAATGAATTAAGCCCGAAAATATGATTCTTCAACGAAAAAGTTGTAATTTGAACAAATAGTTGAATTTTCAATTAACAAAGATGAATTTTTAACAACAAAATTGATGACTAACCAAAAATTTGCCCTAATAACCAAATAGTTGAATTTTCAACCAAATGTTTAAACTATTTTATTTATATTTTCAACAAAAGTTAATCTTCAACCAAGATAGATGAATTTTCAACCAAAAAACATTACTTTTTTACCATGAAAGGTGAATTTTTAATCCAAAAGGACCAATTTTCAATTAAACAGTTAAATTATTGACGAAAAAGACTAAGTTTTAGAATACAGTTGAATTTTCAAACGAAACAATCAATCTTCAACCAAAAATAGTTTCATTTTTAACCAAATAGTTGAATCTTCAAGAAAAAAGACAAATTTTCTAGAAGAGAGTTGAATTAAAAAAATATATTTTTGAATCAAATAAATGGATTTTCAAGCAAATAATTAAATTATTAAGAGAATTGATGAATTTTTAACCAAATATTTGAATTTTCAACCTAAAAAAGATGAATTTTCAACCAAATAGTTGAATTTTCAAAAAAATTGATTATTAACGAAAAAGTTGAACTTACAACCAAATAATTGAAGATTAGAGCAAAAGACACCAACATTCAACAAAAGAGTTGAAAAATTTTATCAAATAGTTGAATTTTTAACAAAATGATCGAATTTTCAATTTAAAAAATAACCGAATTTTCAAACAAAATAGTTAAATCTTCAATCAAAGAAGTGAATTTTCAGCTGTAAAAATTCATTCTAAACAATTGAAATTACTTTTCTATAAAAACGACGAATTTTCAACAAAAAATGCATGAATTTTCAACCAAGAAATTGAATTTATAACCAAAAAATATGAATTTTTCACAAAATACATGAATTTTCAACAAATAGATGAATCTTCAACAAAGAAGATTAAATTTTTACAAAAAAAAAAGTATTTTAAAACAAATAGTGAAATTCCTTAAATAAAGAACATGAATTTTTAACATAAAGTGGAATAGTTAAACTTTTAGTAAAAAAATTCAATTTTCAACAAAAAAAGAATTTTCAACAACATGTTAAATTTTCAACCAAAGAAATTAATTTTTAACCAAAAAGATTAATTTTCGAAAAAATATATGAATTTTTAATAAGACTTAGGTGGATATAGAACCGAAAATAAAATAGTTTAATTTTCATGTAAAAGATTCATTTTCAACGAAATAGTTGGATTTTCAATCAAAGAAATTAATTTTTAACTTTTAACAAAATACATGAATTTTCAACAAAATAGTTAAATTTTTAACCAAAAAATTTATTTCCAACTAAAATAATGAATCTTCAACTAAAAGAATTAATTTTCAACCAAAAATAAAATAGTTATATTTTCAGTTAAGAAAATTAATTTCTTAATAAAAATTCAACTATTCTGTTTTAAGTTCAAAATGTATTTGAAAATTTAACTATTTCGTCTAAAATTTAAGGATTCTATTTTTGGTTGAAAATGTATCTTTGTTAGTTGAAAATTCGTGTATTTTGTTGAAAATTTGTCTTTTTTAATCAAAAATTAATCTTTTGGGTGGAAAATTCAATTATTTATTTAAAAATTAATTTCTTAGGCTGAAGATACATAATTTTTGTTAAACATTCACTTTTGTAATTGAAAATTGAACTATTCTATTTGTTGTGGAATTTTTTTTTTAGAATTTTAATCTTCATCATTAAAAATTCATCTGTTTGGTTGAAAATGAAACTATCTCGTTGAAAGTTTATTTTATTTGGTTGAAAATTTATTTTTTTTTTACTGAAAATTTAGTTTTTTTTTGTTGTTAAAAATTAATTTCTTTGGTTAAGAATTAAACTATTTTGTTGAAAATTTATTTTTCTAACTAAAAATGGAAGGAACTATTCTATTTTTGGTTGAAAATGTATCTTTATTAGTTGAAAATTCGTGTATTTTGTTGAAAATTTGTCTTTTTTAATCGAAAATTAATCTTTTGGGTGGAAAATTCAATTATTAAATTAAAAATTAATTACTTGGGTTGAAGATACATAATTTTCGTTAAAGATTCACTTTTGTGACTGACAATTGAACTATTCCATTTTTTGTGGAAAATTTTGTTTTTCTTGATAGAAATTTAATCATCAATAAAAATTCATGTTTGGTTAAAAATTTAATTATTTCGTGAAATATTTATTTTATTTGGTTGCAAATTTATTTATTTTTTACTGAAAAATTAGCTTTTTTTGGTTAAAAATTATTTTCTTAGGTTAAAAATTAAACTATTTTGTTGAAAATTTGTTTTTCTAACTAAAAATTGAACTATTCTATTTTTGGTTGAAAATTTACCTTTTTTGGTGAAAATTCAATTATTTTGTTGAAAATATATTTTTTTTAAGATTCATTATTTTAGTTAGAAATTAATTTATTCGGCTGACAACTAATTTGTGAAAAATTCGTTTTTTTTCTAGTTAAAAATTAATTTTCTTAGTTGAAAACTTAACTATTCCATTTTTGCTTAAAAATGTATCTTTTTTTTTTAGTTAAAAATTAAATTTTTTGGTTAAAAACTCGTCTTTCTTGGGCTGAAAATTCAATCGTTTTGGCATAAAATTCTTATTTTTGGGTTGAAGATTCAATTTCTTTCTTAAAAATTCATATTTTCTGATTAAAAACTCAACTCACTGAGATGAGTTCTGAACAAAAAATATAATAAAAGACTTTTCTATTAATAACGATTATTTTTCAAACAAACAAGAAGATTTTTTAACCAAAAAAAGAAGACTTTTCTACTAAACTATGAATTCTCAATCCAAAAGGACGAGTTTTTTTGTAAAAAAAATAAATGCTCAACAAAGAAGTTCAATTTTCGACCAAATCAATAACTTTTTAACAACATAATTAAATTTTCAACCAAAGAAATTAATTTTTAACTTTCAACAAAATGCATGAATTTCCTACGACATAATTAAATTATTAACCAAACAAATTAATTACCAACTAAAATTATGAATATTCAACTAAAAGAATAAAATTTCCACCAAAAATGGAATAGTTATATTTTCAGTAAAAAAAAATAATTTTTTAATAAAAATTTAACTATTTTGTTTCAAGTTCAAAATGTATTTGAAATGTTAACTATTTTTTTCAAAATTCGTTTTTTTTTTGTTGAAAATTTTTTTTTCTAACTGAAACTTTAGGTATTCTATTTTTGGTTGAAAAGGTATCTTTTTAAGTTGAAAAGTCGTGTACTTTGTTGAAAATTTGTTTATTTCAATCGAAAATTAATCTTCTGGGGGGAAAAGTCAATTATTCAATTAAAATAATTTTTTTGGTTGAAGATACATAATTTTTGTTAAACATTCTCTTTTGTGACTGAAAATTGAACTATTCCATTTTTTGTGGAAAATTTATTTTCTTTCGTTGAGAATTCAACTATTTGATTAAAATTTTTGTTTATTCATCATTTTAGTTAGAAATTAATTTCTTTGGCTGACAACTAATTTGTCCGAAATTCGCTTTTTTGTTCAAAATTAATTTTTTTTAGTTGAAAACGTAACTATTCCATTTTTGCTTAAAACTGTATCTTTTTTAGTTAAAAATTAATTAATTTGGTTAAAAACTCGTCTTTCTTGGGTTGAAAATTCAATCATTTTGGCATAAAATGTATGCTATTTGATTAACTTTTGAAAAATGATTTTTTTATTATGATTCGTCAACATAAAAGTAGCAGCTAATTTCTCCTTTCAAGATGGAATTTCGGTTGACGATTTTAATGACCTTTTCGGCAGGATCAAAGAAAATATTTCTTGCAAAGTGTTATAGGGGCGGTGTATAAACTTGCCTTTATCGCCGTCGATAATGTATTCAGCTGGTGGAAAAACACCGCTCAGGAAATGCCGTAATTTCTCTATCAGCTCATCGTAAATAATAATCCGTCACGATTATAAGTGCGAGAAAGCAGCTCGGGTTGTAAAGGCTTTAAACGAATATGAACTAATTACAGTCTTCTTGAACGTGACTATTATTATGGTATTCTCAGCGACATTTTACAATCAATTATATAACATTAAAGTCAACTATCTGACATCATTTATGAGGGATCGCCACACGCTGTCATCGACCCCTGCCAGCAGAGGGATCCTTCGTACGCAACATTTTTCTTAATTAATTTTGCAAAAAAAGGAACTAATGTATTCAGTTGAGGGATCGCCAGACGCTGTCGCCGATCCTTTTCAGCAGAGGGATCCTTTGTACGCAAATTTTTTTTATTTGCTTTTGCAAACAGAGAAACTCATGTATTTAGTTGAGGGATCGCCAGACGCTGTCGCCGACCCCTTTCAGCAGGAGGATCCTGTGTATGTAAATTTTGCTTAGTTAATTCTGCAAAGAAAGGAGCTAATGTATTTAGTTGAGGGATCGCCAGTCATTGTCGCAGACCTCTTCCTGTAGGAGGATCCTGTGTATGTCAATTTTTTCTTAGTTAATTTTGCAAAAAAAGGAACTAATGTATTTAGTTGAGGGATCGCCAGACGCTGTCGCCGACCCCTTTCAGCAGGAGGATCCTGTGTATGTCAATTTTTCTTAGTTAATTCTGCAAAGAAAGGAGCTAATGTATTTAGTTGAGGGATCGCCAGACATTGTCGCAGACCTCTTCCTGCAGGAGGATCCTGTGTATGTAAATTTTTTCTTAGTTAATTTTGCAAAAAGATGAACTAATGTATTTAGTTGAGGGATCGACAGACGCTGCCGCCGACTCTTGTCAACAGTAGGATCCTTCATACGCAACATTTTCTTAGAATTAGAATTAGAATTTATTTATTAAGTCCCTAGGGCTAAAGAGCCCTCTAAGGAAGAAATGTTGTTAATTTTGCAAAAAAGGAACTCGTGTATGTAGTTGAGGGATTGCCAGACGCTGACGCCGACCCTTGCCAGCAGGAGGATCCTTTGTATGCAACTTTTTCTCAGTTACTTTTACAAACAAATGAACTCGTGTATGTAGTTAAGTGATCGCCAGGCGCTGTCTCCGACCCTTGCCAGTAAGAGGATCCTTTATACGCAACTTTTTCTTAGTTACTTTTGCAATAAAAAAACTGGTTTGTGTAGTTGAGGGATCGCCAGACGCTGTCGCCGACTCTTGTCAACAGTAGGATCCTTCATACGCAACATTTTCTTAGAATTAGAATTAGAATTTATTTATCAAGTCCCTAGGGCTAAAGAGCCCTCTGAGGAAGAAATGTTGTTAATTTTGCAAAAAAGGAACTCATGTATGTAGTTGAGGGATTGCCAGACGCTGTCGCCGACCCTTCCCAGCAGAAGGATCCTTTGTATGCAACTTTTTCTCAGTTACTTTTACAAACAAATGAACTAATGTATTTAGTTGAGGGATCGCCAGACGCTGTCGCCGACCCTTGCCAGCAGGAGGATCCTTTATACGCAACTTTTTCTTATTTACTTTTGCAATAAAAAACTGGTTTGTGTAGTTGAGGGATCGCCAGACGCTGTCGCCGACCCTTCCCATCAGAAGGATCCTTTGTATGCAACTTTTTCTCAGTTACTTTTACAAACAAATGAACTCGTGTATGTAGTTAAGGGATCCCCAGACGCTGTCTCCGACCCTTGCCAGTAAGAGGATCCTTTGTACGCAACTTTTTCTTAGTTACTTTTGCAAAAAAAAAGAAACTCCCTAGTTGACGCAGATTTTAGTTTATGTTATTACATTTTAACTAAAAATTTCCGAAACTTGCAACTTTCAGGGCACGACCTCAAAAGATTAAAAAATATCCAAAAGGCATCTTAATTATTTGGGCTTAAAATTTACATTGAAAAATAATTTATTAATTCAAAACACCACTATTTTGCTACTTTTTTCGAAATGGATGTCACTATAGACATTGTTCGTTCGGACAAGGGTCGGTGACAGCGTCTGGCGATTCCTTAGCTGCATGAGAGAAAATTGGGTGATTTTCAACCAAAAAAGATCAATTTTCAACCAAAAATGGAATGGTTAAATTTTCAGTTAAAAACAATTCATTTTCATTAAAAAAAGAATTTTTAACAAAATAATTCAATTTACAACCACAAAATGAATGTTTAATAAACTAGTTAAACTTTTAACCCAGTAGTTGAATTTTTAACGAAAAAAAAGTGAATTCTTAATAAAAAAATTAGTTAAATTTTTAATTAGAAAAAAAAAACGATTTTTGAACAAAATAGTTACAATTTCAACGAGATGAATTTTCGACTAAAATGGTGAATTTCCAACTAGAATATTTAAAAAAAACTCAATTTTCTACACAAAAAATAAGGAATATTTAAAAAAAATAGTTGAATTTTAAACCAAAGAGATGAATTTTTAATTGAAATGATGAATAATTAAAAATAGTTTTATGTTTTTAACAAAATAAAAAAAACGAATTTTCAACCACATAGTTGACTTTGCAAATCAAAAAGACGAATTATCAATAAATTAATATTTCAATAAAATTTCCTACCAAAAAAGATGAATTTTCAACTAAAATGATGAATCTTCAATTGTAATAGTTAGATTGACAGTCAAAAAATTAATGTTTAATCAGAAAAAAAAAAAAAAAATTCAATAAAATAGTTAAATTTGCAACGAAGGAGATGAGTTTTTTTGCTAAAATGATGAATCTTCAACCGAAAAAATGTTTTTGAAGGAAGTAGTAAAACTTTTAACAGAAGGAAATTAATTCACTACTAAAAATTATAATATTTGATACTTCAACCAAAAAAAATTTTAATCCAAAAAAATAGTTAACCAATACAGAATAATTTCCAACCAAGCAGTTGCTTTATGAACCAGAAAAAAAATAAATTTTTACAAAAAAAGATGATTTTTAAACCAAAAGTTGAGTTTTCAATCCAGGAAGACTAATTTCCTACAAAACAGTTAAATTTTCAACCCGCGAATAATAATTTTCAACAAAAAAGCTATTTTTTTAACAATTAATTGAATTTGCTATTAAAAATTTCAAAGTCTCAACCAAAAATAGTTAAATTTTATTCGGAAAAAAGATCTTCTCCTTTCACTCCGCTGGGATTCGAACACAAGGTCAACAGATTTCCGGTCAGGTGCTCTCACCACTGAGCTACAAAGAGATTAGAGGAAGAATTCTTTTTTCTGAAATACGCTTGATTTAGCAAGATGTTACATTTCAATTTTTAACAGAAATCTGTATTATCATCGGAGAAGGTAACGAATCGAGAAGAGAAATCCACACATAAAATGGAAATCTACAATATC
>JAABKJ010002615.1:0-27704 GCA_011634705.1 Andricus grossulariae | reverse complement strand
GGGGGGTCTTCCAAGGAGACTCTCTAAGTCCGATACTTTTCTGCATCTCCCTCTTGCCTCTATCTATTGTGCTCCGACGCAAAAGCTCTGGATACCTATGTGGCCCGCCGAACAGAAGAGAATATAATGTCTACCACCTTTCATACATGGACGACCTTAAACCCTTTACTTCCTCGATAGAGGATCTTAACATCCTTGTGAAGTCGGTAAATAGGTACGCTAAAGCGATTGGCATGAGCTTCTGACTGGACAAGTGTACCTGCATCCACCTATACCAAGGAAGACTAGAAACTGCATCATCGCGTGACGATCAGGTTGTTCAACTCATAGGCGGAAATACCATTCAACGTCTTGGTAATGGAAAAACATATACATATCGTGGAATACCGCTAGCGGAAACCCAAAATGTGCGTGTGTCGAAAACGGCCCTTGCAAAAAAGTATCGCCAAATTCTCAGAAAAATTTGGGCTTCCTAATTATCTGGAAAGAATGAGATCCAGACGAACAATAAGCTGGCCATTCCTATACAGCTTCACACGTTTGATGAAGTAAAATGGAATGTCGATGAATTGAAGAAACTTTACCGAAGCAAGATGATGACAATCCATCGAAGTCATCATCCTAGATCCTGCGTACCTGGAATGTACCTCCCTCAAGATCAAGGGGGTAGAGGCTTGCTAAGCTTGGAGTGTCTTAATCAAAGAACGGTTCTGGCTACAGCTTGATCAGTTCTAAATATCACAGATTCTCTTATGCGACTCGTACATCAACATGAAGTGGTCAATGCTGCTACGTTTCTATGCTGTGTCGCAGATTGGACCACAGAGGAGCTTGGCTTCCCATTTGATACCAGCGACACTACACATGGCCTAGCATCACTAACACCTTTGGTGTTCAAAAGTCGTGTACAGAAAGCAGAGCATACGCTTCTATTAAGAGAAAATGCTGACATGCCCCTTCATGGTAAATTCTACATGTTCTCAGTGGATGCTCAACGTATGCACGCTACGGGTACATAGAGAGACACAATGCGGCTTTGAAAGTGTTATATTACAATCTTAGGCACTTCTATGGCGTTGATTTATTGCCCGTTTTGCCGTATGCACAGGGGGAACTCGAGTCCGTTATGGAGAATGATCAATGTAAGGTCTACAATAATTTCTTATTCTCCACCACTCAACGTATCAGTGCTACGAAGCCTGACATTGTCCTCCAAGATCTGAAGACCAAGATCATTTACGTAATTGAATTCTCAGCACCAGGCGGTAGTAATATCACAGCAAAGGAGGAAGAAAAACGGGCCATCTTTTAGTTCTTATACTGTTCTTATACTGTTCTTATACATTTCTCAGCCAACTCAACAAGATTCCGGCTTGCCAGCGTTGGGCTCATTCCATGGCGAACCGCATGCAAAAGCCTGTTCTTCTAGGATCGCTTCATCTGGTCCGCCAACATTGTTCCTCATAATATTCTACAAAGATATTAGTAGCTGTAAAAAATTATCCAGAGGTAAAAGCTTCATTTCCAACTGTCCCGTCTGCCGCGTAAGGTCATCCGCGGCTAGAGACCTGACTCCAAGGAACAGTGTTGCATGATGTTATCTCGCGTAACTTTCCCGCTCTTGCTTACCTTCTAGGACAGAAGGAGCAGAAGTGGATGACGTACACGTTGTAGTTGCGTCGGGATTCGTTGCTTTAAGGAACCATGATCGTAGCTTCCGGATCCTACAACTTCTCATATAATACCTGATTTGAAATACCGTAAAGTCAAATACATAACAGTCATATGAAGGCGCGACTGTGAGTGAAACAGTGAGTAGATGGCGCCATAAGCATCTCTTTTGCAGTCAACTATATTCACATTAGAGTTCTTGAATATCAGACAGAAAGCAACATTCAAGCTTACCTAAAATCACGTATGCCCGATGACCCAATCCTTGCAGAAGTGACGCGAGTAAGACTGCTCGGCCATAATAGTCAACTTGGCCCAAATTCAAAGCTTGTCTAGGTGTTAGAGGCTCGTAATAAATTGACAAAGGTGACAGGAGCATTGTTAAATGAGCAACCTCTTCTGGATCATCGAGTTCAGGTATTTTGTGCGCTACGGCAAGGCATCTTTGCATCTTTGTAGACAACTGATCCATAGTTTTCAAATCCACAGTATCAGAACCTCCCATTTGTTCCATTTTCATCAGCACATAAATCCGAGTGAATGAAGGTCCAGGACTGGCCTGCAAAAAAATATATGACAATGCTAACCAACGATGTACGAAATTGGTTTGAAGAGTAACATGGTGCGGATGCTAATAGAGGGCGACAGTAATAGCTTTATATGCGTTTTTATAGTTTATTTCCTATGGGGGGAATTTCTTTTATAGTTTGCCATTTCTACTTTGTTGACAAAAATAAAGCGTTAATATTTTAATTACATTCAGGTGCGGGATTAAATATAATGACATATTTATATTTGTGGAGAATGGGAATACACGTGCAAATTGATTCGACCAATGCAAGATTGTATAATTATATAGATCAAGGTTAAATACGTCGGGCTCGGCGAAATTGTTGTGTGAGATCAGAGGTAAAAAACAAGAAATATTATTGAAGCTACTGACTAGTGTGAGTGAAATCAGCATAAGTATATCAGATAAGAATTTGGACAACATTACAAATAAATTTAAAGATGTTTTTCAGGGCGAACTAGGTTTGATAAAAGGATTTAAACATAAATTTGAACTTAAGACCCACATATTTTGAAAATGCAGTTGTTTTAGCAGAGAACCAGATGGTTCTTTGAGAATTAGCTTATTCCGAAAATCTAAATGAATCAATAACAGATTTGTGAGAAAAAATCTAATCTGTTCATTAGACCGTCAATATTAATATATTTAAATAAATTTCCTTAGGTCTTGTGGTCTATTTTTTAATAAAACATCTACTAAGTTGACATTTTGTTTTATTAAAATAATCAAATTCATGATACGTACGTTTCAACACTGTGTTTCGCTGGCACGGATCTCTGAAGAGATTGACGCGTTACTCCGCGAGCCCCCCAAAACTAAAATCTTTGGACGCCATATGGAATAAAAACAGCCTCAGAAATTTTTAATAGAAAATTGAATTAAATTTTGAAACAAATTTTTAATGTAGCTATTTATATTGATGATTCGATCATATAAGGAAAAGATCAGACTGAACATGATGACACTCTTACAAAAGTTTTACAAAGAGCAAGAGAATGTAATATAAAGCTAAATAAAGACAAATGAAAGATAGTTGTAAACAGATTAAATTTTAAGAGCATATTTTTACATATAAGAATATTGAAATAGTCAAGACAAAATTTATGCAATTTTTAAAATGAATAGACCTAATGATGTAAATATGATGCAAAGATTCTTACGAATAGTTCATTATACTTTGAAATTTGTGAACGTGGCGAGAAGATTAACAACTCCATTAAGAGACACGTTGAAAAAGGTAATAAATTCATATGGAGAGAAGATAAGATATAATCGTTTAAAGAAGTAAAAACTACATTAACAAAAACTCCGATCTTGCAGTATTATGACCCTTACGCGGATTGTAAATTAAGCGTCGATGCGAGTAGTGCAGGTGTGAGAGCTTTTTTGTTGCATAATGAGCTACTAGTAATTTACGCATGAACAGAGTTGACTGATACTAAAAAGGCGTGGATTAAAATCGAGAAACAATCACTTGCGATGATTTTCGGATGTGAGCTTTTTCACCAATACATTTATGGAAAACCAATAATAGTAGAGACCGATCATTAACTTTTATACCGATATTGTCGAAAACATTAAACGCTTCAATGCAAAAGCGACGGTAAGGCTCTATGCACTGGGCCACGAGGGTAGTCTGTAACCACTACCAAACAAACTAGGGGAAGAATACCAGGATATAACCCACGATCAGTCCACGCTGCAGCCCACTGGGAATACCTCGAACAATTTATAAGGCTCGGTTTCCGCCAGCATAGCAGAGAGGCTGATGTGAGTCTTGCTTGACTGAAGTGTAAAGTATCATGCGAGTGGAAATCAGCCACCCAGCACGCAAAAAATGAAGGACGTCCTTACGACATTTATACGACATTTTTACGACGTTGCAAAGACGTCCTATGTCCGTGTCGTAAAGATACTTTTACGACATCTTTGCGAGGTCACAAAGAAGTCATACGGATGTCGTTAAGACGTCCTACAATGTTTTGCCCATTGGGACCTTATACCCTGCACAGGAAGCGAGTACTGAATGCAGAGATCAAAATTTGCATTGCACTGAGCGAGCTTAGTTCGATTTGAACGAATCGTTTTTTTTTAAGGAAAACTAATGAAATTCTGCATAGGGCTGCACAGCCAATTTTTACAGTGTCCTTTTTTATAATGTATTTACATACGCTCTAAAAAGCCTAAAACTACTAACAAAAATTTTAATGTGTTCTTCAGTAGAATTCATAAGCTTACAAATTTATTTAAACTGTAATAAACAAGTGAATTAAAATAGTTTTTTTCAAGATAATCAGCATTCAATCATTTTATTATTCACTAAATGCTAAACTTCTGTAAGCAAAAACAGTTTTTCAACTGAATCAATGGAAGATGATAAATAAGTTGTTATTTTATATAACAATGTTGTAAAGAATTATGTGCTTCAGTTATTTTTGATGAAATAATAATTGTTTTTATTACGGAATCCACCACAAATTACTCGGAAGTTAAACCCACGTATTATATTTCGTCATCCTGCAACAATTTATAATAGATTGAACAATCTTGATTAAAAAATTAGCATTTTGCTGTTTATAGGCTTACAAACTTTATACTTCTAATGTAATCAACTGCAACTCTCCCTAGGGATCACGTGACCTTGTAGCTGGTAAAAGGTATTTAGGGTGTCATCGGATTATAGATCTGGAATAGGTGAACCAGAGGGACTGCATCGCGAGGTGTATCTGCTCTGGGAAACTGATGGACTCTAGTCCGTGGGACCTAAATTAAGGAGCGCTCCTTCCAGAGGGTAATAGGAAAGCCTTCTGGAATATCGAGGTCGCGAGTTCTCATGATCTCAAGCCATGATGTAAACATCACGTCAATGGCTGAATGGTACCAGGGTTAATTCTAAAACAGCAGACTAGTGCGGATTCGCACCCGAAAAATTGTAATACTGCTGTCATTTCGCTGGGATAGCTGCAGCAGCTTATCTCCACCACATTAAATATATATGTTAAAAATGCGCAATGTATGCTATATTTTAATTATATCTTCATTATATGTTCAATATGTCAAATATTTAATATTAACATGGCCAAAATACCCATACGCACTAATGTGCCGTTTGTGGGTTAACAAATCCTTAAACACCTCGACGTGCCCCCTGAGTCGAGGCGGACACGTCTGAGTCACAAAGGAGGTATCTTAACGGAGACTTTAGGACACCAGGTCGAATTCGATAGTATGCAGACCCGCGCCCTGAAAGCGGGGCTCTGCAGGGTGCGTTATTTATTTGCCTACCTTCTCGTGGAACGAAAATGGGCAACAAACAAAAAATTGAAAAGAATGAGGCCTCGATCCGGGGCCCGACTCTAACCCATGCCAAGGTGGACAGCTCCTCAGGGGCCATCTTACTAGGAGTGGAGCCACGGTGAAATAACAGCAAACGGGGCTCTCCGCAAGAAGGAAACACTGCAGCGGTGCCCAGAGAAGGAGAGCCCGCTTAGCGCAGCTTTCAAACGCAGCCAAAGCACCTGACAAGGGCTAATTGTGAATATAAATGTTGAGTTTCAACTCGATTCAGCCTCTAAATATAATTTTTCTCAAAATAAAATAAAATGGATTTATTTTTGTGAGGATTCGAACACATCTCCGGGCGATATGCATAAAAATTTGAAAACAAATTTTCCAATGCATTTTTGCAGAAACATTATCTGGAGCAACTCCTCAGGTTCATTCTACGGGCAAGAGAAGAAAGGACACCAAAGACACTCCCCCGAACAGGGAGTCGAAATGGCTTACGGCTCTCGAAACACAGGGCCTCACTTTAGCACAGATGGCTGATAACGCCTAAATGAGAGTTGACGATGCGTCAGGTTATCCTGAAGCCTGTCTAACTCTTAAGGAGTTGGGCAGGCTGAGTAAGGGGATTTCTAAAGAGATTGACGCGTTATCCCGCGAGCCCCCCCCCCCAATTTTAACGATATCCTTATCAGGTCGGGAGTCATAGTAGTGGAGGATGTAGACATCTATTCGCGGATCTGGCTAGTTGAGAGAACTCCAGCATTTCGGCTTAAGAAATGAATAAACCTGGAGATCAAGTGGACAGAGTGTCTTAAAAGGTACCACAGAGCGATCGTACTGATTCCCTGCACTCCCGAGGATCCGTCGGGCATTCTAGGGTGCCTGAGTTTCTAGAACCCCAATCTACAAACCGATTCTTGGCAGATATATTCCAAAAGGCAGGGAGCTGAATTCTAGCTGTAAGGCTCACCGAAATTTCAATCAGGGCCCTCAAAGCTTTGGATTACCTACCTTATCTAGGGGTGAGTAGATTCACCTTCCGGGTGACCCATCTGGGCTCCGTAGGGGGAACAAAAGCATCCGGAGACGCCCCGAATTAGCCCGTCAATCGCTGAGATGGGAATCTCCATGATGCAGATTAATTTGTACCACAATGGTTAGTGGTGCAGACAGGGCTTGCCCTAATCCAAGAACCCTGGTTATACAGGGAAAGGATTAGTGGTTTGGGCAAGTGTGGCTTCATAAACAAGCGGCCACGCGAAAAAGCACCAAGGGCATGCATAACCGTCAAGGATATGGAAGCGATTTTGGTTCCTGAGCTCTGCTCCAGGGACCTCACCATTATTGTGGTTAGACTCAGGGGAAGAAGCGAAGATGCTGAAGGGCCCCCACGTCCTAGAGAGGTCACTTCAACTGCAGCTGGGAAGCCAGACATAAGATTAGAGCTAGTTCGTGAATGCAAAAAGGCAGTAAACTAACCTGCAGAAAAGAATAACGTGGCTCTTATATGGGTTCATGCTCACACAAGGGTTTAGGGCAAGGAAAAAGCGAACCAGTTAACAAAAAGTGGCGCGGAAAGTGAATACATAGAGTCCAAACTAGCGTCTTGCAAGTGAGTACACAGGGTCCGGACTAGCGTTTTGCTGTATTGGGATGGCCATCAAAAGCTGGATCCGAAGGAAGCACCGGAAATACTGGGAACAAACCCAGGGTTGCCGATAAGCGAAATCCATCCTAGGCTATACGTACAGGATGGACAGAGCCAGGGAAATCCTGAAATTACCCAAGAAGGATATGAGGACAGTGGTTCAGATGCTTACAGGGCACAACCACCTGAACTATCACATGCACAAAATGGATTGTAACCCCATGACAGAGTGTAGGAAATGCGGCAGAGATAATGAAACATCCCTGCATGTCTTATACCAGTTCCCGGCTTTAGCTAGGCTCAGTCAACAAACCCTGGAGGCCCACTTCATGGAACCTGAGGAGATCATAACACGATCAGTGGTCGACATACTGGGCTTCACTAAGAGGTCTGGAATGAACTACTGAGAGGGAATAGTTAAGCATGTGGCATAATAGGCTTTATATCTTGATCGACAGGGAGACCTCATCGGGGCTCATTATCCGCCTATAAACTGAACTAAACTAAACACATCAACTGCAAATAACGAATAATTTTTGTTTTTCTGCAGCTTTATACTGATCTGATCAAGTTTTCAGGCAAATGCAAGCACTTCTAATATGAATCCGATTTATGATGGTAGGAGATTTCAAATGTTTAAAAAAACACAGGATTGAGTACGTCAGGCATTGCTTTGAGTAAGCTAAAGTTTGAGCTAATGGATTTAGCATGTTTTTCTCATGTGGAAGGGGGGATTTTCGACATGTAAAACCCCGAAAAAGGTATGCATAGAGTCAAAATTGAATCTAGTACCAATATGGTAGCAACCTCGATGATATCTCGCAAAGGACATTAGTTCCTCGGCCTAGTACACACAGGACCTGACTCTCCGCCCCTCCTCCTTCACCGATGCTGTTCATGCCCCTCTTTATAATTGGAATCACGCAAGTAACTTCAAAGAACACAGCTCGAAACTCTCTGTAGATCCTTTGTTCGTAACATGTACAATTGTATCCGCTTCGGTCAACTCCCCATATGGTTTTATGCAGATTTCGAACTATGCTCATAATAGTAGCATATACATATATAAATGTTTTATTACTGCTACCGAAAGTGTGCGATGTCGTTGACCTGATTTACCTTTATGGTATTCTAGCTGTCTCTGAAGCGTGGCTGTACAAACACATAGCAGTCTAAGCTATGATATACTTTTTTGCAAGAAAAATAGAATCACCGTAGACTCTGTAGATACGGTCCTTCTAGATATCTGCGCGATAAAGGTTTACATGAAAATATGCAAGTTGCTGTCGTGGCCATTTATAAAAGTCCACGTACAGAGCCTGTTTGGAACTCTGATCCGGAAGACGTTTTAGCTCGATGTAGCTCTGAAGCCGACTATCTAATACGCTTAGGCGACTTCAATCCCCCCCCCCTCCTTACGGCCTCTGCCACTTACTCTGGAAAATTTATTCGATGCATGCGAGGCAGCCAAGTGCTCTCAAATTGAGCAAAAATAAATTCTGCCATAGTGAATACACTCATAACAAACTACCGTCGGAAATTGTCGGTACGATCAACGAAAGTACTGGTAAAACTCACTGCTGATATTTGAAACGCGATTACTCGTTCAAAAATGGAGCAAGGATATTTTTGGAAAACCCGCTAGAAAGCTTATCAAATGACGCGTCGATTCAGCTCAAATAAAATTTTTTTTTATCTCTTGGAGAGAATATACTGCGTGAGAAGTTTAAAAACAAAATTCAATAATTTCTCGAATTTTGTACCTGGACTTCAACTTGTGGCATTGTCTAGGAAAGTTGTAGCAAAAATCTCAAATTCATACCAATTAGTCTTTAAAGTCTTATCTTTAATTTGAGCTAATAAAACTTGAAAAATCTTCACGGGTTCTCGAGATACGACTAAAAATGTCTAAGAGTGTCTGCGCCGAATTTCAGTCGCTTTAGCAGCGAGTCTGGCCGTCTGCGGTGTTCGCCGACTGAAACTCGACGCAGACACGCTTGGAAATTTATTGTCATATCTTGGGAACCCCTGAATATTTTTGAAGATTTATTGTCTTTAATTGAAGATAAGATTTCACAAATTACGTCCTATCAATTTCAGTTTTTTTCCTCACGTATCCTAAATCACAGCACGAGTAGAAGTTAAGAAACAAAATCTGAGAAATTCTCGGCGACCACCGTTCTCGCGGTCGACAGCAGTAATCGCCGTCTGAAAGTTGACATTTGAGGCTTGAACATTTTTAGTCGTATCTCGAGAATTCGTAAAGATTTTAAAGTTTTATTGGCGTAAATTAAGATAAGACTTCAAAGACTAAGTGGCATGATTTTGAGGTTTTTGCTACAACTTTGCTAGGTCATGCCACAAGTTTTCAATTTTGAACGAGTAATCATATTTCAAATTCAGCAGTGGTTTTTAATACTACTGAGGCTGATAGTACCGACAATTTTCGACGGTAGTGTAATTCGCAACTCTACTTGTATACTTGTTAATTAAATGTATTTAAACAGTCGATCAACCTCGTAGTATGATCAAATGTGAAAACAAGGAGCCATTGATAAGTAATTATCAGTTTCTTTCGATAAAAAAGGCATTTTAATATATAAGGGTATGATACGAGAACATTGTTTACAAAATTGTTAAATGTTGTCAATGTGACCTGACCAAGCATAAAAATTAGTTATTTACTGTTGATAAATGTAGAAAATTTCATTAATTTCAGGTTATTTTTTTAGAGAAAGAGGTATACTTTACTAAAGTTTGTGCGCTGAGCACGAAATAATAAAATACTACATCATGACAGCCACTCTCGCAGAGATTATCAACCCTCTATTTGAAGTAAGCTTGTGCGTCTCATGTGGCTTTCGTTGGATTAATAATGAAATTGCTTTTTTCTTGAAAAGAGGATAAGGGCTGTATACCTGCAGTGAGGGTAGCTTCTATGAAACAGTAATTTAATATTTCAGTTTTTATAAATGAAGGCGAAGGTTTAAGGTTTAATTTTAGTCCTTTTCTAAGTGTCTAATACGTCATGTTTGCGTGCTATCAATTCTCAAAGACAGCTCAAGAAGTTTGCTGGTGGGGTTTCAGGTCCCGTTTTCTCTTACACTTGAAGTAGTGTGCATTTGTTATTGCCAGATTTGTGTTCAGTGCAACAGATTTAGTAAAAGATAGTCCCTCTCTGAAGAAGTACTCACAACCCCAACTACTCCAATTTTCTATATAAAAAATAGCCAAATAGTGAATTTAATACTTCGTATTGTTTAAGAAATTATTAATTGTTATCGGACCACCAAATAAAGTAACGGATACCTGTAACGCATCCAAATAAATTTTTTTCGATTTCGTAATAAAAACGGGAATAATTTCATCACAAATAACTGAAGCAGATAATTTTGTACAAAATTTGCTTTAAAAATAACACTTCATTCAATAACTTTCAGTAATTCAGTTCAGGTATGTTCAGAATAATAAAAATTAACTCCAGAAAATCAATTCGTCAGTAGGCACTTTTGTCAACCTACTGTGCATCGGATCCAGACAAACTAGTTCGAAAGTGGAAAAAATGAGTGTCGAGAAATTGACAGAGGTGATTGTCAGTAGACCTAAATTCGATCTCTCGAGCGACAGAGAACAGAGAAAGTACAGAGACTCCAGTGAACACCACTTGCGAAAGAAGCGGAACTCAAAGAGGATTGCTTCTATCAGCAGACAAAAGCCCAGAGGGTGAGAAAAAAACGACGAGGATCCCTAAGATTTGCAAGTTTGAGTTCCTTGCATCAATTATAATAAAGGATATGACTTCGCACATCGCAGATACGCTTATCCCTAAAACATGAACTGAGGAGTGAAGACGCAGAATAAGCAATGCACGATGAGATTCCACTGTTTAGTGAAGCAAAACTCGGTCAAGCAGTGAAATCACTGCAAAGTAAAAAACATCCAAAGCCAGACGAGATTCCTACAGAAGTACTCAAGGAGATTAAAAGGTTAAATCCCACAGTGGTGCTAAATATGGGGCATTATTTCTCAAGTGTAATCACTTAAAAAATCAAAGTTGTCCGACCTGAGTCAAACTTGGGCAAAGCATTGTTCTATTGGATCCAGTAGCGGATTTAGGTATTTGCCGCACTTAGGCTAACAGAAATTAACTACTCGATTTTGAATCCACAGTAAGACATGTGGTTATCAAATTTTGCCGCCCTAGGCTGCAGCCTATGTAGCCTATATGGGAAATCCGCCACTGATTGGATCATATTTTCTGTGGGTAAAGTGTTCTTCCTATCCTACAAAAAATTCAAAAAAGTTTTCTTCTGTGAAAAAATTCACACTTAAATATTTATTTTAAAAAACGGTTGCGTCTAATGAAAAGGGCGTAAAAAGCCTAACGAAACTGTAGTAGAGAACATTTTTTATTGCTATTAAAAGAGTTAACAATTGCCAAAACAGATTATATATTCTCAAAGCCCACTCTTCGCTTATTTTCATAAATAACAAATTGGAGATTACCATTACTGCTGAAGCCGAGAGGGTACGGTAGATGCTCACAATACACAAAGCACACCGCCGTTGAACAGAGACTCATCCGGTATCTTCGGCATGAGCCGAGAGTGTGTGGTCACCGTGGTGCCTGCTCTGTCAGCTACTCTCTGGATATGCGGTCAGTGCGTGAGCTTCTGGTCCACTGCTTATCCAAGGTATTTAACCGCTCTAATGGTTTCAACCGCCTTTCTCACTATTTCGACTCTAAAGAGGTTACCCGAAGCGACTCTGCCTTGTGATATCCACTACCTCAGTCTTGCTAGCTGCCAAAAAGAGCCTGTGATCCTCTAGTTAGTTGTTTACCAAACTAGTCACTCGTGTTGCCCTTCTCTGTGCCTGCTCTGCGACTAAGTGCAGACCACTGAACCACTCCCGCAGTGACTTTGCGCCTTTATTGAAGCTCTATGGAATCGTAGAGTAACTCCCTCTTATGCAAGTAATCACTAATCATCTACGCAGATACGCCGATTCTCTGAAGCGATGCTCAACGGCATCTAGGATGGCAACCAACTTCGTTGAAATTCTTGCTGGCTCTAGCACAAACATTCTGCTTCTTCAAAGGCTATGCGTATCCTCGCCTTCAGCATTGTTTGTAAATCCTGCCTGCATTGCCAATCATACAGAGCGGCCTGAAGGGCTGGGGGGAAATGGGAAGAAGCTTCCCCTTGTCAAGAAGGATCACCCTCTGCACATTGCACTTCTGCACGAAGTCCCCAGCTAACAGGCATGTATTGGCATACATATTCAGTAGGATAAACGGGTACTTACTCGAAACCAGCTTGAGGACCACTACGGGAATCCTCTCTGGGCCTGAAGCTTTCAGGTTCACTACTGGTATCGGAGCACAGCCTCTCTCTGGGTGTTTAAGGAAGAGTGCTCCTATAATTGCCTCCACGGTCGCAGGATTACGTGACGGTTGCGATGCATGACCCTTTTCTCTGACTGATCTTAATTCCAATTAACGATGCAATTTTAGCCGTTGTGCCTTCCTGCACTTAGCCAATGCCTGTCTGCGCAGTTTGGAAATTGCGTCGTTCCATCATTACTTATGATCCTGCTGTTGGTTCCTTGATCATTTGGCATTGGTGAATTGCATACATTGATGATGAGGCACGTGGTCTGCTCGACGAGACTCACAGCTACCACCCTGAGCACGTTTATCGCGCGCTCCGCCTTGCCGGTAAGTCTATCCGCTTTAGAGAGCATTTCCAGCATTACTTTGCGGTTCAGTTTCGCAGTGTTCCAACCACGTATCCTCATGAAGCTAGTTCGAGTTACTCCTCCTCCAGAGCTTATCACAGTTTAGAAGTTATTATATTGGTGGTCGCTCCCGGTGAAGTTCTCCAACACTTGCCACCCCCGTATCACTGCCGCCATGCCCGCTTATGCAAGGACGATGTTCATAACGGTTCCCTCACAGCACTTCACCTGAAAGTTGGCACCTTACCCGAATTAAGAGTCGTCTGGTCCAGTCTAGCCGGCATGTCTACCACTCCACCGCTTCTGCTGCAGGTCCATTCTACTGGATACAGTCCTCCAACGTCTCGATGAAAGATAGATACTCACGTAAGTGAGATCTCCACTCCTGACCCACAAGTAGCCATTGCCCTTGCCCTTACTCGTATCGCCAACAGGAAACATGGACAAATAGCCCACCTCACAACACTACCAGCAAGCTGCGCGCCTGTTATTCATCTTGCATGACGCAGCAATATGGCCTAAGCCATAGCATCGACAACATCTGTTAACAGGCGCCCTCTCTCGAATACGATAACTGAGCCAACCGATCTTGATGTGGGATGCTGCATCCAATTTCGTGCCCAAGCATTCGTCAATCTCGATAAATGCCATGATAGTTACCACCGGCTCAGTCTGGGCAGGTTTATTTTAAAACCTCCGCATTGTTCTTATATCAAGCTTCACTGTAGGAAAAATTTGTCGCATTTGCACATCCCTGCCCACAGCAGCACACTGAGCCTCGCTGAATTTGGCTTTAGCATCCATGGTTGCACCCAGGTCAACCAAGACAAGCCAATGAACTTGTCTCTCTGATGCCTTTGATATTTACCTCCATCTCATCAGACTTGACTTTACTGCAAACGATTTTTAAAACGTCCGAATACTTTTTACCTGCACAGGATTTATCAGTACAGCATCAGGCGAGCGACATCTCGATTTCCTTGCCTTCAGCTTGAGAGGCACTGATGTAACCTTTGCGCCCTCTGGATTTGCACACTTTTCGTTCACAGAGGTCGTTCCTCCGTTTGCGTCTTTATGGTTTGATCTACTCAGAAGCTTCTTACAAGGTCGAGATATCGAGCCATCAACGGGACTCGGCCTGCCGTCAACAGGACTGTTCTTACTGTCTGTTGCTTTCGGCGCGTCTTGAGGTTAACGTCGTCGTTTTCTTTCAGGTTACTGCTAGGGACCGGTAGTGCAAGGTAACTATACATCATAGCACGCAGTTTCGCCCGACTATTAGAAAGGGCCTTCCTACTTCGTGTCGCCGATTCAAGCGTCATGCATGCTCACTCCACACTGGTCTTTGTCGTACTGTCAAGACCATCATGATAATGTCCAAGATTCCACCTAGAAGTGCCTTACATTTGCCCAACCTGGCCTTTCATTTCGTCCTCGAACTTATCACACCGATGCCATATATGGCTAATCTGATGATCGAGTTTCGTGCTACCGCCTACCTCGTTTTGCTTCTGTACACCACCATATATCTCCTCGCAAAAGATTTTCCCTAGTCGAACCAACTCCCTTTTATGTTTGTCTGCTATTACAGTGTCCGCTGCTCCTCCTGTCTTTTTTTTCGCCGTTTGATTCTCATTGTCCATGGCCATAGCATTGTCGTTGTTGATGAAGTGGAGGGGTGGACCGAAATAGCTGGGTAGGGGTATACCCTCAGGCCGTAGTCCTACCCAAGTTCCCTGGGGACCAACCTACATTTAACCAGTCCCGGAAAACACGTACAAACTGGAACTTGCCCGAAGCACTGCAGATTCCGACCTGTACAGCCATCAAGCACTCCCTGATCAAGGATCCAAAGGGGCTAGATTCCTGATATCCGGTTCCAACTTTCACCGCGGCAGAGCAAGCTCACATCAGCTCCATCCCCAAGCTGGCTGTAAATCCATCAAGGTTCGCAGCACTTCCAGTGGTTTGCAAGAGTCACCGATCGTATATGTTTAATCCGCGGGATATGTTTGATTTCCGCCCTGCCCCCTGTTTCGAGCGAACATTCCCCTATCCACCACCCGGGGTCAAAAAGAAGTCTTAAAGATGTCGTAAAGACTTCCTTCCATTTTTTGCCCACTTGGTGGTTTTAGCTTTTAAATTTACGGGACCGAAAAAACAGCTTTTGGTAGAATTACCGCGAAAAAAGTAGCCAAATAGTAGCCTCGCGTGAAAAAAGTAGCAGAAAGAAGCAAACTGTAGGGGAGTGCGAGATTTGCGTCCGTTGAAATCCGAAATATGTTCTAACAAAAACATCGTCTCCGGAAAGAGTCTGAATCAATCTAAAAATAATCCGCAAGCTAAATTTGCAACTTCGTGAAATTAGAGAGAAAATGGAAAATCATCCGGTAAATCTGAAATCTTTACGGCCGAAAAAATTATCAGTTTATTAGTTCGCTTATACTTTGGCACAGTGGGCCAGGAGACGGAAAAATTTACCCAAAATCACTATAATATATTCTTAAAAGCAATATCGTATTGTTATTTAGACATGTCAGAGTAGATGTGATCACAAAAATGTAGTTTTCTTAAATTGTTCTATCGTTTTTTCTCATCAATATAGATGGGTTTTTTGTGAAAAGGGTTAGTAAGTAATAAAGTGCAAGCAGAGTGTGGGACAAATCTAAGTGAATTTCAAATTATAGTATTTTACTACCATTTTATAGCAACACGCCGATTAATAACCCTCCCGAACTCGACAAGTTATCAATAATTTAAACATCAATATATTCGTCGTTTTGCGTACTTCAATTTCAGGATTAGCGTTCCTGCGCGTTTTTACTTATTTTCGAGAAAATCACATTTTTTCGATTGCGCACGTACGCTGCACCATGGGACAGGTGACGCGGAGTTTTTATCAAAAATAAAAGAGTCCATGGATTTGGCTTAAAATGGGTACTTGGGCTTTTTTGAAACCGCTGATTACAAATTATTACAAATTTAGATATTCGAAAATCGAGATGCTTGATTATTGTAAATTCCCTCACCTCTCACAAATCAGGTTGCTAGATTGAATAGAAAATACTACCAGTCATTATGTGTGAAAGCTTTAGGTAATCCAAACAATTGAAAAGAAGATCAAGCACTTCACATTCAGCAGGTGATTCTTTTCAGTATCTGACCGATTTAGTGTGAAATCGGGCAGTTGCAACCTGGTGATGTCGTGGAAATGTGCGGGGCTAGGATATTATGTTTTCCGAAGCATAATATGAGACACATCCCAGTGGGCGTCTTAAGAGCATCCTTAGGATGTCCAAAAGACATGTTCCAAAAGACGTCTTAGGGATGTCCCGAAGACGCCTCTAGGACATCCTTAATTCTTTTGCACACTGGGAATGGATTTCTCTTTTGTTTGTCTTTCTATTGCAGATTGAGTAAAAAAAATCGTACTTTACATCTTTTTAACAGGTGTTTGAATATACCTGCTTTAAATTCTATAATATGCATGTTCCGATAGACTAGTATTAAATGGTGATATTCTCTCATAATTCTTTGAATTAATTTTCCATACCTGCACGTAACCAAGTAACAAAGCTGGACTTTGAAGCGGGTCAAGACCAATCCATCTTTCAAGTTCTTCGTATTCTCCACGACACTCGATAGGAATTTTACATTCTCCCAACCACTGAAGACCCCATATGGGATGTTGATCGTACAGTCGTAGTGAAACGTATTGTTTATTACTGACTCTAGACACTGGAAACATAACTGTTTGATGCCACACAGGAGCTGATCCTTCTGCCGGCGAAGTAGATTGAATAGTTTCGCCCCACTCAATCTCGACGAGGGGCTGAACTATTGCAGTTTCTTCTCTTACAGGAACCTCCACACCTCTCAAAATAGTAATAGACAAAACAGGCTTTCTACCAGCATGATTTCTTGAAGACTTTTGCACTGCGAATACTTCTAATGAGCGCTTATTTTGGAACATGGTCTTTAAGTCTAGCACTGAAATTTTTTGTTCTGAGACTGAAAATTCTAATGGCCTCGACGTGTACTTTTTGCGCGATTTCTCTATCTTGAATGTTTGCGGGAGTCCCAGAGCTGAACTATTCAACATGAAAAAACTAATTTCTTTATTACAAATTCTATTATTGACTGGCAAGAAAAAAATACTATTTTGTGGATCATTTGGATCTTTTAACGTAGAAAAGACATACGATGTCGGTTCACATTGCACGGCCTGTCCTTGTACGATTAACGAAATCATACAGATTAGGATTCCACAGTACACCTTCCCAAATTTATCTTTTATTGCAAACTGAATTTCTGAATTTGTATTATGTTCGCCCCTTCTTGGAAGAGGGAATGGAACAATACTAAAAGTGCCACCTTGTGCGTTTATCCTAATAGATAATTCATTAAAGTTTGACGATTCATTTTGGAGCAGTAATTTGTGAAGATTTTGATTAAAAGGACTAGTTGCTTTGCAAATAACGGTATCTTTGAACAAAATTAAAATCGAGGTAATTCTCAATACAGGTTCTATCTGTGATTGACTTATCTTCTCTAAAGTAACTTCTCGTATTGCCACCTCCAACAGCTTAAAGGATAAATGCAAGTTTTCCTTGCCATTTAACATGTTTTGATCATTATAAAAATATGTCGGAATATTATACATCGACGAATTTATCGAAACTGAGTTGAATCCATCATTTTTACAATTTTCCATGTTATCCTCCTTTTGCTGATTGATTTTTTTAGTAGTTTGAACTACTCTTTTATGCCTTATGTTATTTATTGCAGGATATATACAACGAAGGCCCAGATTCAGAATCGATTTTTCACTTGACATTTTGGCATTCTCATTGCTTGAGTCACAATTCATCTTATCGCTGCTCTGCTGCAAAAAAATCAATGGAGTTAATTTTTTTTATAAAGAAAATTGTATACCTATACGGGTTCTGTCGAGCCTTCCAAAAATTTGTTTGTGGACGTGATCTTTAACGATTTTCTAAACATTGAAGTTTCTAGACGGCTCGACGTATGACATGTTTTGTCTCGATATTCCTAGTTCAAGAATCATTGACGTACTTAATCATAACGGCCCCTCACTTTAATGTCTAACATTTTAATGTCTAACACTGAAAGAAACTTGTGCGCGCGAAATTTGAACTCAACGACGTTTGTAGAAGTCCAGCGCTGAAAGGCAATATAGCGAGTGATATTCTGGATTTTGAATTCAACCCAATGATGTCTGTAAATATCGAACGCTGGTAGGAACGATACCGTATGAAATTTGAATTGCTAATTCAACCAAATGACGTCTGTAAATTCCTAATGACTTACTAAATGTGTGGCAGCACCGTGTGTCAATAATTTAAGTAACTAATGATTAGACCTGTTCGTTAATCGGGACGAATCGATTCCCAGTTCGAATTTCAGTTTTGTCGATTTATGTGGCCCTCAGATTTGTTTTAAAAAATTCCATTCAAAATGACCAGTTCGAAAGTCGGTTTTGACGACTTTCGACGTGCTTAGTTCTGTTCGAAAAACTCGATTCAAAAAGATAGGTTTGAAAGTAGGTTTTGTCGACTTTCGGCGTGCTTAGTTGCATTTGGAAAAATCCGATTCGAACTGATCAGTTTGAAAAACGATTTTTGTCGACTCTCAAAGTGCTTAGTTCAGTTAAAAAAAAATCAATTCGAACTAAAAAGTTCAAAAGTCGATTTTTTTCACGTTCGAAGCGCTCAATTCGATTCGAAAAAATTCATTTTGAACTGATCAGATCGAAAGTTGGTAATTTCTGTGGATTTTTAATTATTTCTTAAAACAGGGGTCCATCAGGCCACCCAAGCCTCCATGCATTTGACGCGTCAAAAGATTTGACTGAAAAATACATTCTCAATCCCTACAGAGGCGCCACATTTGCCTCAACACAGGCCAATTCCTCATCACTAATGACACACTCAAACACTCAAAGTAAGTAATAATTTTTGATAAATTCGAAATACTGTGAAGCGCCAGAGTCTTTAGTACTTCATTATTTAATAGAGATTTTCATTAACATTATCAACATTATTTTACAAACCTCCTTTTTCCAAACCTTCCCTTTTTCTCAAAGAGAACTGAATTGCTTTCTCATTTTATTTTATTTTTTCACGTATACATGAGTTGTGCCTACATCTAAATTTTTATACGGATTTGAAGGAATTGGGAAATTCGCGTGCATTTACAAATTTTAAATGTTTATTTTATTTATGAAATTGTATTATTTACATATTATAATCCTTGCAAATTTTATAAATTTAAATTTTAGTATCGACAAAATGTATAATTTAGATTAAGAATGTTATTGATGAATTTAGCAACGAAAGTTTTATATAAAAAAGTGTATATTTTGTGCAGTCAGCTACAAAATTAATAAATCTTAATCCATGAAATCCAGGAAAATAGGACCATTTTTTGTTCTCAATTTTTGTTTTCTAGATGAATATCCAACACAAGAAAGGATATTATAAGTTATCCCAAGATATCCTATAGATATACCCTACACATCTATAGAATGTTCCTAGTTAATCTTGGGGTATTTTACTATATCCTTTCGTTGTAAAGGTATTGTATAATTGCTAAATAGAAAAAATTAATGAAAAATAAAGTTCCAACCAGAATTATAGCGAATTTTTTTCAGAAGTAATGGATGTAATGAATTTTAACATTGAGTGTTAAAATATTGTGTATATCGATACAAATAATATTATAATACATTTTTTTCGTAATTTTAGAAACATTAAATTTTGAATGCAATAAATAGAAGTACACTTTCTAGAATTATAAAAAATACGTATATTATCGATGATCTTTTTAGCAGGTATAATTTCTTTTACCACAAAACCACTTCGTTTTAAGCGATTTTGTAGCTGCAACACATAAAAGGACTTATGCATAGGTACAATATTTGTTGCTTCGCAACTATTTCGTTACACATTGTTCTATGGTACATTTATTAAGTTCATTTCAGCTATAGTTTTTAGTTCCTTTTCTTTGGTAGATTTTGGAAAGCAATGAAAGCCTCCTTGCGACGATCCACAAATGCAACATTTTTTGTCGGCTAATTATATCTGAAACAGCAGTTATTATATTTTATTTAAATATTAATAACATTTACTTTATACATCAGATAAGGGGAGGTTATGAAAAAGGAGGTTAGTGAAAAAACACTAATTCTTCATTATAGAATGTAATACTAATGACTCTAGCGCTTTACAATATCTCGAATTTATCGAAAATTATGATTTACTTTACATCAAGCTACCACCGTACCTTTTTACCATTTTTGTATCGCATTTAAAATAAATTTGAGAATTGTGAAAGGTACGCGATTTCAATTTACTCTGCCTTTGAGTAAGTCCGATCAGTGTCGAGGGATTTTCTTTGTTGAGGCGAATGTGACACCTCTGTAGGGATTGAGAAGTTACTTTTTAGTCAAATCCTTCGACGCGTCGATTGCATGAAGGCTTGGGCGGCCTGGGGTCCATTTAACATAAATGGTCGTCTCGACGAGGTCAATTAAAAAGCTTTCAAATTTTGAAGTGATAGGTAATACCGCTAAAAACAATTTTAAAAATCTTCCCGCTGCGCGAGCACATTCTCATCACGCGCGGCTGGCTTTGCTTGCAACTTCGAGCGCACCTACTATCTGTCCAAAAATGTATATACCTCGATTTTTGTATTTGTATTTATTCCAGAAAAGTCCCTAGAGCTAAATAGCCCTCTAAGCAACAGGATAATACAGGGTCATCACAAATTTGTGCAAGCACTGATCGGCACAATACATGAATAATCTTATAATTTAATATATAAACTAAATAAAATAAATAGAGTCGACCTCAGAATACGTATCAAATTAGGTACGAGATTAATTCTTAGTAATTAACATTAGGTAATTAATTAGTAGCTCTTGTGCATGTTGAGGTAGAAATGAAGGGGGAAAAACTGTATGTAAAAGAAATACAAATTTACAAAAGTTAATGAAAACAGAAGGAAATTCGAAGACGAAATGTTCAAGAACTAAATACGAGAGTTTACCAGTGAGTAATTTCAAGAGCTGAGTTACGTGTATTGTACAAATATTTAAAAAAGAGATTCTTGAAATGATACAGGGAAGGTGCATTTCTAATATCGTATGGTTCTTTATTCCATAACCGAGCACCCCTTACTATAAATGATCTTTAAAGCTAACAGGTTCTGTGAAAAGGAATCTTAAGGATTTTACATCTTTTACGAAGCTTAGACTGTGTTGGAATGTCTTTGTCTACACATTGGAATAGGATAAATACCCGTAGATACTCAGGAGCTTTGTTCTGAAAAAGAGTGTAGAGCAAATTACCCATAAAGAATTGTCTTCTCTTGGCAACATTAAGCAGACCAGCCTTAAGACTGTATGGAGTTATGCGTTCGTATTTAGGTAAATTGTAGATAAATAGGACACAGGCATTTAACGCACGCTCAAGCTTTAAATTTATATCGTCGTTCAAATCGCATCATATACTAAACAACTGTAGTCAAAATGGAATAAGATTAGACTCTTAACCAAAATTATCCGAGTGGAGGTAGGTAGAGAGTCCTTATTCCAATATGGTTGTTGTAGAATTCTGTATGTTTTCCTTGAGATACTTTGTACCTGTTCCCACCAGGACAAGGTACGGTTATGGAAATATCCCAGATCATTAACCACTTCCGAAAAAGGGATAGTAAGATTCTCGATACGAAGAAATGGCAATTATGCCAATGTTTCAAGCGACGGTGATGTAGTAGGTCCAACAAAAATTGCCTGAGTTTTGCCCGGTTTGAGAGTAAGTCCATTCTTCCAGGCCCAGAAAATAATGCGATCGATATCCTCTTGGACTAGAACCAAAGATGTTAGATATTTAGAATGATTGGAAGTGAGATTTAGGTTAGTGTTAAAATCTCCAGTATGGATACTGTTATTAAAATTAGGAATAAATGAAAAAATGACCGATTCAAGCTCTGTACCATAGAAGGCATCGGGTGGTTTATAAACTACTCCCACTAAAACACTATCAGAATTTGACTTAACTTCAACAAAGAGAAATTCAGTAGCGGAGTAAGTAGCTACTGAACTCATACCAACCACAGTACCATTCAGACTATCATGCAGAAAAAGACAAGCTCCACCACCCCTTCTCTCGTCTCTGTCTCTTCGAAAGAGCGAATAGATTTCAATTGCAACGAGGCTAGAGGATATATTAGGAGTTAATCAGAACTCAGGAACAGCTATTATATGGTAGGAACGTGTACTGAAAAAATGTTTGAATTCTAGAAAATGTGCCAAGAGAGACTGGGCGTTCACATGACAAATGCTTAAGGTATCCATAAATATATTAAAACAAAGATTTGATAGAAAAACAATTAAAAAATGGGAAGCTCACGCAGCACACGTAAAAATTGACTGAGACAAAAAACCATTATCAGCACAGCCTAAACTAAGTGGGTACAATTCGAATTACAATATTGGCCTAATAGTATGCAATTACTTTCAGGAGGACCAGTATCAAGATTAAAAACTACTACTTTAAATATGAGATCATGTTTGTTATCTGAATATGCATATGCACAAGGTATAAAAAATTGAAAAATGTTGAAAATATATTTATCAACGGGCATTAAATAGCCAAACAATAATAGTATCACACCATTGTGTGTATAATCATACAGTAGAAAGCCTAATTGCTATTGGAATCGCTCCACGTGTTGAAGCAGTGACAGCTGAATGCTAGGCGTGCCATCAGCCTTTCGGCAAAAGATCTTTCCTCCGGCAATCCAAAGATATTTTATCCTCTTTTGTCTCCTTAAATTCAATGTAGAAGCGTATATCCTTCGTTTATAGGGCGTCAACGCCTCACGGATAAAAATGAGACTTTTCTAATTATCTGGCCAGCCAAGATTGGTCGTAGAGAAGTCTCGAATTTTCTCCCTCCGCTCGATTATTCGATCTCTTACAAACTGCTTGCTAAACTTGACAACGATGATGAATGCGAGCAGTGGATTTGATGTCGGGGATTTACGAATGCCATGCACATTCATAAGGTCATCTTTCGCGAAGGGAGCATCAACAGCATTGGCAACAGATTCTAGGACCGATGGAAGATCCTCATTTGGCTTGCTCTTGGTAATTGAGAGAAGCTTCAAGTGAGGCGACCTTCAATTTTAAAGAGCTTGCCTCCGTCTTAATTTGTGTGACCTGATCTGCATTGCTAAGAGTAGAACTCTCAAGCAGATGTATTCTACAAGAATTCTCTGAAATATCTGTCTTAATTTCCTGCATTGTAGTGTTAATTTTTGTAATCCACTCATGCTGCTTCGTTTCGAATTCTTTAAAAAAATTCTGAACTGTTCCTGCACCTGCACGGCCGCTTCCCTCTGGGCTTGTAAGACTGCACTGTGTATAGTCTCGATGTATCCAGGCGGCAGGGTAGCAGCAGTGACAGGTGAGACTGTTGTAAATGAGGGGTTAGTTACCTGGTACTCACTGGCAGAATCGATACCTCCACTTAGCAAGGAGCTTTAATCTAAACCTGGAGAGGTGTCGCTAGCATTCAGTGATTTGCAGTTAACGCTAATAAAATCGATTATTCCCTTTTTTAGATCATCAAAAGCTTTTTTTGACAACCCGGCGTTGACACAGGCTGAGTGGCTGAATACATTACACTTTATTCAGGAAACTGCACCCTGCGATCCTCTCAATATTATCTTACTACACTCGGGACAAGCACCTATTGCGATACGTATTAACTGCGCGAGAACTGTCGATCTCCGAAACTGAAAAACAGTCTTTTAAGCACCAAACAGCCCAAGAATCACCAAATGCAACATATACACTGCAATCCGAACACAAATACTATCACTGAGATACAATACAAAGTACAAAACTGCCTAATAAATAAGATATGGCAAGTATAGAGCGAGACGAAACGGAGCACGCGTCAAGAACCGAACAGCACTCAAGAACGAAACTAATGAACGTTCGCAGATAATTCTTCAAGTGAATTGCAGATTTTTAACTTCTGAAAATGGTGTATGTAGCGTCCATGAGCAAAAAGTTGTGCTTAAATGTTTGAAATTTTTTTTCGGACAATACAAAGGGCTTTTCAATTATTGGCGGAACGATACTCACAATAGAAGTGAGGGCTGATTTCACCAACACCGATTAAATGGGCGATTAACTGAACATGATTATTTTTTAATCATTGATTAAACGTACGTTAACTTGCGTTGCGTTCCACCGGGTTCTCTGATCAAATTTCAATCTACGATTATCTAACCGTATACACGGTTCGTAGTAATCCGGTTTTCTATGCATACGATGATTCTCATTGGCCGAGACAAGAAGGAAGTTTAAGTTTCTTGCGCGTACGAATCGCGAGAAAAGATGCAGGTGCGGTACCAAAGGTTACTCTATTTAATGTGTATGTTTTAATTGGATCGTCAGGAGTCTTGCGTCACAGAATTTTGTGAAATAATCTGTGTTCGTCAGATATTTGAATTTGTCTGTACATCTGCTCTATATCAGCTATGAGAGCGAAAAGAAATGTGCAAAACCTAGTGAAAGTGGAGAAAAGGTCAGCTTGAATTGTAGGACCTAGCATCAGAACATCGTTTCAAGAAATGCCTGAAGACGACTTACAAGAGCCGTCAAAAACGACTCGTTTTTTCGTCGTGAGACTGCTAGTTGTAATTACTACGTGGTGTGGGAAAAAAAATCCGCGATCTAAGGATTCTGAATTGTTTAAGAGGGTCACGTGATTCTCCTTAAGATAGCTTCGAAGGCATCAAAATACTGATTCTTAAGAAATGGATCCTTTTCAAATGTTCCTCCAAGAGAATGAAACCGATTAAAGGCTGTTTGGCGTGATTCACCGATTGGGATGTTATTTCCATTGAAAGGCTAATGAAACCTGTAACGACCTGACTCATTCCGTTTTGTGTTTTCAACCTAATTCGACTCATAAGCCTCTTAAAAAGTGATAGAAATTTTGCGCGCCTAGAATCATATCGACTTCTGTTTATTATGAAATCCTGAGTCTGCGAGAGAAAGAGAGAGAGATCTTGTGGTATCTCAGATGAACTGAAATCAATAGGTAACGTGGGCATAGTATTACCTGTGTCTTCAACAACAAGTAGCGAAAGATCATGTTGTAAATTATTATGCAGCGATTTAATGGTAGCCGTCGCTGTATATTTTACGCCTGAAGCGAGGTTGTCTACTTCCTGAAGCGGTATTTCGACAGCTACTTTGTTAAGTCCGATCTTATTTGGAAATTTTTCGCTAACGACTTGAGGCTGTATTGAATTATTTACTGAATTTCTCACGTCTGGACCTTATTGAATAAAACGTAGAAGGAAATTATGCCTTTTTCCGCATTTACTACACCCGCCTGATAAGCAATTTTTTGGATTATGATTTCCTCGTAAACAATTAATGCAAAGAGAAACTTTTTGAGCTGCTACGTGCCTTTATTTACAAGATATACTTAAAAATTTGCTGTACGAATAGACGCCATACTCTCCTCCTACCCTTGTCACCTCAATCTGGGAGCGGCGTTCTAAAAAGTCTTACATGTGTAAAAGGGTAGACTTCTCTATATCACAGATAGATTCCTCCCATGGATCATGGAATTAAGTGCATCATAAAATCCAAGCCAAGTATCAAGACAACCAGCAAATGTTGGAATTTTCAAACCGGGTAATTTACCTCTAGGAGCGCGATAATTTACAAAATCTTGTATTCTAACGTCAATACTTTCATAAGGGGCATTATTTGAAGTTATTCTCAAAGTGTCTTCCGAACCGCTATCTGAATTTTCGCTGTTTGCATTACCGCTAATGTTAAGATTGATTGTTCTATTGGAATATGTTATTGTCAATGCTGTGTGGGGGATATGTCTCCCCGTTTTTATTAAAGTTTTTACTCTTTCGGAAATAAGGTAAAATCTATTTTCAAAATGTGATCTTTCTTCGTCATTAATTGCTTCCTCTTCTGCAATTCCGAAAGAAAGTCTATCTAACTCGTATAGACATTTATCAAACTCCTTTTGTAGAGGATTATGCATATCTCTTATTCAAGTTCCTAAATCGAGAGTCTATATGTCAGTTTCAACAGTAATTGAATCTAATATTCTTTGGAAATTTGTTATTTTGACTTGATTATACTGCGTTTTAATTTTCAAATGTTAATGCGTTAAGCCATTTTGACTATATAAGATTTTTATTTAAGCAATAAAAAATTGGCAAGTGTAAGCATGTGAAAGGATAACTGGTAGTACAATTAACCAAGGTTCTTGTGACTTCTGGTCGAACGATGTGCATTGAAGTCCGAATCCGCCTGGATCTAGGATAGAAGCTACGATGCTCTCTGGTCCCTGGTTCTCTCAGCTGGACCACAAATGCAAGATGAAATCTAAGATGTTCATGTTGCTGGATTTCTGAGCTGCGATGCTCTCGGTTCACGATAATAGTCGCTGAACCCATGAAACTTTCCGTTGGGCCACAAATATGTGTTAAAGACACTGAAATCTCAAATGTGTCGTGGGTTTCTAAAGATGGCACAATATGTACTACTTGGCCTTATGTTGAATGATCATTGCTGTGATCTGTAAATACGTCAACATTTTTGAGACTATTTTTTTCCAGATTTAAGAATTCTATGTACGGTTTCTAGCAGCAGAATTTAATATACATTTGATTTAATAGTTTTGAACATAATATACAAAAGTACGCCCTTTCGGACAAAATCAAGTGCGAAGCTAGAGGTACGTGGTGAGATTGTAATCGCTAAAGCCGAAGGAGCTTTAACAAAAGAGAATTTACAATCATCAAATTACAAGTTCAAAGTACAAAGGCCGAGCGCGAGAACTAACACTCGCGCGCCCTAGGTGCGCTCAAAATTAAGGGTGAAGCAAGAATATTGTATAAAGATTCGACACTGCAATTATGTTATAACCATACATTGTAGGATAAGCAGCTTTACTACAGTGAAGATTCTTCCGATTACTTCAGTATTCAAAACTACAATTATGTTATAACCATATATTTAGGTGAGGCAGTTTTACTTTAATAAAAGGTCCTTTCAATCACTTCATTATTAAAATTCTAAGTTTTTGTAGTACGTAAAATCCAGAAACTAAGGCTGTCATATAATTGGAAATGTTCAAAACTGGCCGTTATATTGTCGTAGCACATTGCCGGTTTAGTTGCAGCTGCCCGTATCTTTCTTGCCCAGGTACCTCCTGATCCAGTCAAATTTGCTATAGAAATGGGAGTCGTCGTTGGATCCCACTCTTCCTTTCATTAGCCAATCGCAACCTGTACAGTGACACCTCCAATGTACACTGAATCTTTCAGTTTCATCACCTCCGAATTTCGCACTTATCATTTTTATTTTCTCAAATATTACATTTTTATCTTTCAAATTGTTCACTGTCGGTCTCGGAACTCGCCGTCCGTGCCGATCTTTCGGTCTTCGTGAAATTATAGATCTTTTCAAAATATAGTGTTCTTGACTCCGTTTACATTTAAATCACTTGTATTAATCATGTGTGTGTAAATATATAAAGGTTACACAAATACCCAAAAATATTTATTACAAAAAACCCAACATTTCCGCAAACATTTTGCTTTTTAAGACGAAACAAAAAATATACATTTATTGTTAAGAATGCGCATTCGCTAAGATTGGGAGGATATATATATATATATATATATATATATATATATATATATAAT
>JAABKJ010002614.1:0-27709 GCA_011634705.1 Andricus grossulariae | reverse complement strand
GATGTCATTTTTTAGATGACAGTTGCTCCCAGCGGGACCCTGCGGTGGTTGTTAACCTTTAGTTTTTAATTATATATATAGTAGGGTCGGCCGCCGACAAATTGTTTTTTTATTCCGGCGGCCGTGTCGTGACAATTTGTTTCTCTGGGTGAGATAGTACACTCCTAATTTTTTCAGATTTATAAAAAAAATATTGAGAGGTTGCGAGCATCCAATTTACGTAAAATTGTAGATTCTCGTGGTTATCGAGTTTTCAAAAATATAAATAATTGTGAATGTAAATAAGTCTTCCGTGTTAAACGTCCAAGTAATAAAAAAAAATAGAATTAAGTTGAAAAGTAGCTACGTTTCGGACTCAGTGTGGCCCCTTTTTAAGCCTGAACATCATATGAAAAATTGGCGATTGAAAGACATAATATCTTTGTGTATCAAAGTTTCATATAACCTCCTGTATCAGATCAATGTGATTCATTCTCAAAATAGAAAATTCTTTGTAAACAATAAACTGAAGATATAAATTTTTATGTATCAATGTTATCAGACGTTGATATCACAAAGATTAATATAAGACATTGATACAATAATAACATTGATACATAAAAATTTCTATATCCAGTTCATTGTTTATAAACAATTTTCTATTTTGAGAATGAATCACATTGTTTTGATTGAGGAGGTCATATTAAACTTTGATATGCAAAGATATTTTGTCTTTCAATCGCCAATTTTTCATAAGATGTTCAGGCTTGAAAAGGGACAACACTGAGTCCGAAACGTAGCCACTTTTTACCTCAATTCTACATGTTTTTTATTACTTGCACCTTTGACACCGAAAACTTATTCACATTCATACAATAAGAGGTCGAAACTGATGAGAAATGTTTTATATACATATTTGTTTTTGAGAAATATCTTATGAACACAAATTATAGCTAATAGAAAAGAGAAAACTTTAACTTTGTGTCCGATTGAGAAAAAAAAATTACTTCGCACCGGTAAAGGGCATAAAAATTACGATTTTTCAGAAAGAGATAAATATAAGGGCATAATTGTACCCCTAAACATTTTTTGTAAGGATTGACAAAATTCTGAGATCTTTCCAACACCATAGGGAAAATATATATAATAGATATGAGACGCAAAATTAAAAATCGGGGGTGAGGATAGCATATTACTCTTTTTATATGAAATCATATTTTCAATATATTCTTATATTCACAACAAATACGTAGTACATCACCTATCTATATTTTTTATATTCGCAACAAATATATAGTTCAACAATATAAACATTTTTTGTAAGGATAGATGTTTTATTTTCTTATATAATGAAAAAAATCGCTAATGCATTTGTGCTTCGCAACATCAGAAATGCGTAAATCACTTTACGCAAAGTTCTTTCATTATGGTGGACTGTATTACATAATATTGGAAATTGTAAGACCAGTAAATGACTTTTACTCTGACAGGATAAATAACAGATTTGGAAAGTGCATCCTTCGTTTAATTCAGGAGATACCAATATTACACAGTTCATCTGTACATATGTTTGTTGCGAATATAAAAAAATATAGATAAGTGATGTACTGTGTATTTTTTGTGAATATAAGAATATATTGAAAATATGATTTCATACAAAATGAGTAATATGTTATTCTCACTTTCTCCTATTGATGTATTTTACTATTTTATAAATTTTCATTGATGAAAATCCCATTGAAAGCCTTGTGAAATAATTGTTTGAAATTTTTTTCTATTTTTCTGGTGCCCCGGTTTTTAATTTTGCATCCCATATCTATCACACATTTGCCCCCTATTGTGTGGAGAAGATCTCAGAATTTTGTCAATCCTTACAAAAAATGTTTAGTGGTACAATTATGCCCTTATATTTACCTCTTTCTAAGAAATCGTACCTTTTGTGCCCTTTGCCGGTGTCAAGTAATTTTTTGTTCAATCCGACACAAAGTGAAATTTTTGTCCTTTCTATTAGCTATAATTTTTATTCATAAGATATTTCTCTAAAAAAAAATACGTATATTAAAAAAAAATCGAAATCTACGAAAATCTCAATTTTTAGGTAAATTTGATTCTCGCAACCTCTCCAAAATTTTTTAAAAATCTGAAAAAATTAGGAGTGTATTATCTCACCCAGAGAAATAAACTGTCGCGATAGAGCTGCAAAAAAAAAATTTGGTGAACCACCCTAATATATAGTATATATTAGCATTTTTCCAATAGGTTCAATTTTTAGTTTCCGACAGCAAGTTGATTGAAGTTCTAAATAATGTTAAACTTGTTATCAGTTTTCATAGAAATATGTACTAGGAAAAAGCTGTGGAAAAGCAAGAATAGCTGTGGCTATTCTCATTTTCATAGTGCTGAAATAAGAAGAATTTTTTAAAAATAATATTGAATTCGAAAGAGGTTTTTGTTCCAGCAGCCCTACACATTCTGCAAAAAAATTATTACTTGTCTGTGGGCCTCCTTTTTTGGAGGCTTTGAAGTCAACATTTCAGGTTCCACCCACAGTTCTTCACGTTTTCTCAGAAGACTTAAGAAGAGTTAATCAATCTTATGATTCTGAATAGATCATGTATTTTTTAAATATGATAGAAACTACTCATTTTTAATCATTATAATGGATAATGGTGAAATCTATCACATCGAATCCGTTGTAATTATAGAAACTTCGGAGTTGCTACCACAGCTAGGGGCAGACATCTAAGCATGGACCGTCGCATTAGCTCCGCGGTGAATTTCGATTTGGGAAGAGTTCAGATGTCAAGTCATTTCGAGCGCGGATAGCACTCAAATGGGTGACCATATACGATGTATGACAAGGTCAGGTATTCGCTGCGTTTTAACTAATGTCGAGCTGGAGGCTTGACGCCAAGGATTATTGTGTGCATTCGATAGGTAGAGTCGAATGTCTGCCTTTAAACCCGAATTTCGAAAAATTGGCCGAACTTGGAAGGTGGTTTTCTGCAGTTTTCCTCTCCTCTGACTAAACATCTAGCAGAGCCCATAATAGTAGAAAAAAAATGTTTACAGGCCAACATCCAGTAGGGTGAAGTCATTTTTAGCGGTATATTGGTTATTCTCCACGCAGAGGGCACATTCGAAAGAAGTAAATTGGAAAAAATATATTTTTTCAAACTGATTTCTTTTAGTGTAAAATAGCTTCATTACCATTAAAACAAGAACTTATAAAAGTATTGAGGCTGCACCTATTTTCCATTTCAGATAACAATCGTGCGTCGAACTTTACGTGCACGCCGTGAGTCTTACGTCGTGCGTACACAAATGCTGCATTCTCAACACACTGTGCGTGATGTGAACTTAATTGCGAGTGCAAGGAGTCGCAGAGTGCTCGCTCACGTGCGAGCATGAAGTGCGAGCATGAAGTGCGAGCAAAACAAGAACACAATGCATGTAGGAATCGCTCAAAAAATTTGTTAATAAATTAACAGTATATATAAATAATTTAAAAATATTTTTATTTGGTAAAATTGTTAATATTAATAATGTATAGGGCAGAACTTTATTTTTATAGTATCTTACTACAAAACAATTCCCGATTAACTTATGTAGTGTGAAAAACAATTTTGAAAACTAGTTTTTGTTTTTTAATATCTATTCAATAAAATATCAAAATCAATATGAAAAAGAATTATCGATTTTATTATTTCATTGAATAGTTTTTGAAAGTTTTCCCTCCAGTCACCGACGGCATGTTGATTTGTCCTCAGTTCGTAATATAAACTAGGACTATGAACTAGGACTGTAAACTTTTTGTTACTATTCGAAAAATAAAAAGCTTAATTATTATATTCCCTTGATGTAACTGTTTTAATCATGGATCAGTTTGAATCTGTACTTGACGATTACCACAAAGGAGATACTTACCGTTGGTAATTACATTAGAGTAACGTACTTCAGCGAATATGGTCCCTAAGAACTACGGAGAGCGAACGTTGAAGTCCTACGGAATGAGCAACCATTCGGAGATTCACATTTCAGATAGGTTGATAAGATTTCAGATAAATTACAGGTTTACTATTCTACCCTGCTTAGTTTTGTATGTGTACCACGCTATCCTTAAAATGAAACTGAAAGCAAAACCATTGACGTATTTTTATAATGAACGATTAGGCCCTAATGGATTCCTGCCAAATTATCCTAGTTTTACATGGGTTTTAAATGGGAATGTTGATACTTATCCTTGATCTAGCTACAAATAGTATTAGAAGCGAACTAACGATGTTGGTAAAATGTTTAAAACAGGGATTCACAGAAGAATTTATTCTACACTGGAAAAATTCTTGGAACTAAAGAAATCCATTTCTTTGATTCCATTTCTTTGAAACAAAGAAGTAATTCTTGGCCTAAGAATTTGAGATAATTAACTCCAGGAATTGATATCTTTCAAGCTAAGAACATAGTTTCCTTGAATTTTGTTTTCGTGGAAAAACTAGATTTTTTTGCTTTCAATCAAAGAAATATTGAGATAACTAAAAGCGATATTAATTAAGTAAAAGAGATATATATTTCATATAAGGGGGTTGGTACTGTTATTCCAATAAACATGTCATTAGTAAAATGAAGTGATTAGTTCAATTGAGTCTTGATTTATTTACTTGAAATATGTGTTTCTTTTGATAAATAAAATAAAGTGATTCATGCCCAACAGGGGAGAAGCGGATAAAGAGGCGAGGCGGAAAATGCGACGCGGTGGAAAATGCGGCGCGGTGGATTTAAAAAAAATCTACCTATTATTAAAGAGTGAGGTTTGGTTCAGTATATGCAATTATGAAATACGCCTATTTAAGATAATTGTTTAATTTTAATGTTGAAAAGTTTGTTTTGGGTGTTTCTAACCTATTATGACAGCTTCGAAAAAATCTTTGAAGCTTACACTATTTTAGTCCAAATGTACTAAATCTTTGTTAATATTGATCTTCTGACTATTTCAAAGGATATCGTGTGTCACAAACAGGTAAAGTTAGTTAATATCTGCACATGAAAGTCTTGTTTCAGTACCATACACAAGCCAAAATAGAACCCAAAATAGAACCTCAAATTTATTTTTTCAAACTGAAAATGAATATAGAAATCTGATTTCACACAAATTGTGCGTTCGATTGTAAGAAAATTATTTTTAATTTGCACACAGGTAACATTAATATTGCGCATCGCCTTACCCGGCTGGTAGGATAAGTTGACGCACGTAGACTTTTTTGGAAGTCTTAATAATTAAGTATTTTAAGAAATAGAGATTCAATTTTTCATATGAATAAAGCAAAGCTCAGCAATTATTCTACGTGTTACATATTTTTCCATGACATTATTGCATATATTTTTTTATCTACCGATTGATATATGTTATGCGCGCCGCATTACCGTTCAAAGGATTATTTTGATAAAATTCGTTATTTGTACCGAGTAAAAAAGAATGAATTTCGCCAAGTGCGAAGAGCTTATGGTCTCACAATAGAAATTGATTACAAGTCTTTGAGTTAGCCATAAATTTTCACCATAGTTATAATCTGGAAAATGTGGTGATTGGTGATCGGTCTCTTATCGGTCTTCCTAAGTACTAGCCGAGCTTAACGTTTTTTGTTTACTACGCGAAAATTAAAAAAAATATTGTATTATAAATAATAATCATTATAATTGCATTAAATATTGGTCTCCATAAATAGGCCTTCAATAGACTTTACATTTTACGTTATGGAACTCACCTATCATTTCAAATACTTATTTATTACAGTCAAAAACAAATCTATTTCGCTCAACGAATATTTCACAGTGTCGAGTGAATTTTTCTATGTCTTAAGCATTGCGATCCTTAGAGCCTGAGACGGTTCGTTCTAATTCCCTATTTAGAATTAAATCATAAAGTTACGGGCGAATATTTATATTGATACGTCTTTGACTCAAAACTGGACAAAGAGGTGGAACGAAGGGAGGATTCACGAAATCATTCGATCATAGGATCGATTGCGCGCGCCATCAGATAATAAGTGGGGATAGCGTGGGACCAATGCAATTTATATATTGATCTCGGTATCGGTACCAAGACGACTTCCTACTCGACCCTCTGCAAGGAAGAAGCCTCTCTTGGTCTCTATGATCTACCTGTCATTGAGCACAGAAATTTGAATTGGAATAAGCATCACTCAAGGAACACAGGAGAAAGTAAACGCAAATTGAACGAATGTCTCAATGATAATAAATATTATTGAGATGAGTGTAAAATGCAACACTGCCACTACTAAAAATTACAATAATTATTAGTAAATTCAAGATCTTCACTAGAATCAGCCACTGCAGTTATAATTAAATTGAAAATATTAGTGAACATAAAATCGATCCCCGGTTAGAGAATTTTATAATGTTACAAGCCAAAAAAGATATTATATAGGGGAATAAGGAATTTTGGAACCTTGAATATCGCGCTAATGAAATAGGATTAATTTTGACAGAGGTTTGAAATTTATAACTGATTTAACAGTTTACCTTGTAATTAAACAGATTATAAAGGGCTTATTTGAAATAAAAATATGTGGAATTAATAGCAGAACTAGGTTTAAAACTTTTGTGAGTGTTTCAAATTTTGATAAAAACTTATCTCATTTCTCCGAATTTCTTACTAACCAAAAATGTTGACTTGAAGTTTTGATCTTGTATGACACATGAAATTCGTTACGTCACATAGTTAATTTAAAGATATAAAAATCATTGAATATAAGTTACAGTTGGTTGTTTTATAATAAAAAATTACTCCATTTGAATATATTTTTGTTTTATTGTTTTAATTTTTCAGTAATTCTGAGTTTGAACTGCAAACTTTTCTCGTGTACTAGTATGAGTAATGAGTTATCACAGTAATAAACATGTACAGCCATGAAATTGGGGTTTTCATTGATGGCCATATCTTCAACCAGAAAAATTCTAAGTTATTAATAAACCTATTTGTGTTAAAAATTTCCAAAAATGATTCTTTAAAAAATATTCTTATGAGGTCTTAATCAATATGAACAAAATTATGGGAAAATATTGAAAATAAATCAAAATACCACATTTGTAAAAGTCCTGAGGAAATTTTTCTTTCCTCTCGTGTTTTTTTATTGAAGAGATTCTGGAAATGGATTGTCGGTGGAAATGTATGTGGTTATTCACTTCATATTGCACCAAACATAAATTAACTTTTTTACTGTATATCGTCTATAGTGTCGTAAAATAAGCCATTAGCAACCGCCTCTGAAACCAATTTTAGGAAACTCTACCAAATCTTCCCTGGATGACTTACAGATTTGTGAAGACGCAATGAAACCACGTTTTTTTCGATGGGCAAAAAGCTTCTTGAAATCCCGTCAATATGAAGAGCCAAATATTTTCATTGAAATAGAGTCATCCCATGCTCGAAGAATGAGATATTTTTTCCGATTAATAAATTTTTCACTGCTGGGGAATTTTATTATGCAATTCTCTTCCCTTCCCTTTCCTTCCCTTCTATCCTGTCCTGTGCTATCCGATCCTATCCTATCATCACCTCCTCCTTCCACTTCTTCTCCTCAACCTACTTTTTCCCTACTCTCCATTTCCTGTCCCTTACTTCTCATTTTCCCTCATTTACTCCTCCTATACTTCTCTCTCGCCACTCATACTTCTCCATCCATACTTCTCCTCCCCTCCGATACTTCCCACTCCCTTTCCTTATTCACGTCCCATTACTTCCCTCCCTCTAATCTCTCCCATATCCCTCCCCCTAATTCAGCATCCTGACCTCTCTCCTACTCCACTCTCCTTTCTGCTTCAGGTAGACCTATATACATCTCCTGCGTCACCTACTTCACTCATCCCTTCCTACTCGCCCTTTTCTAATCCTCCTCTCCCCTATCATTCGTCCCCTCACCACTCTTTCTCGCCCTTCCCACACTTTTCTTCCCGGGGAAAAAATACGAAGAACGGATGGACGGACGTCCGAACGAAACTATAAGGGTTTTCTGCCCGGGCATAGTGGGCCAAAAACCACATTTCGCTGGTTAAAAGGCTGAAAATTACCAGATTTTTTAAATTTGATTTCATAAAGCTGTTTTGAGTCACGGATCTCCAATTAAATATTAAAAAAGTTTAATTAAATATGACAGATTCAACATAACAACCATCCGATTCTAAAAATCTTTGGATTTCTTTGAAATTAATAATTAAAAAATTTAATTAAAATTAAAAAGTGATTTTAAATGAAGGATTTTGAAAAGCTCATTTTATGAAGATATTTTCAGTCAATAATTTCAAATTTGATATTTAAATTCCAAAATTCAAAGGGATGGACCCAATATAGCAACTAGCAGAATAAATTTGTTTTGTATCTTAAACATTTAAATTTCATGAAGGTATTTTCAGCCTGTGATTTTGAATCTAACAGTAATATTTGAAAATTAATAATAGCGTTTAAATCTGCGGTTTATGCCAAAAATGATTACGCCATTCAATTCTGCCGAATAGGTTACGTAAAGTCCATGTATTCAAAAAATTGACTTCAAAATTAATTGCGAATTACAGGCTGTAGACTATTTTTAACTGTAAATATCATATTCGTCCCACTGTATGGTCACGGCTGGTGCTTGGCGCTCAGATTCTTATTACATCATTTTGCAATTTTTTTGAATTTATTAAAACAAGCGAAAGTTAGCAACCCTATCTTCCGTTACCTACATTAGAACAAATTTTGGGGTATGTAGCGTTTCAATAAGTAGGGGAACGCTTGAAAGGCAGTAGGCATTTCACTACAGTACTAATTACTTGTTTAACATAAATATTGTTGAACAGAGCCTGATAATAATTATCTGAAATTTAATTTTTAGTTTTTCACTCGTTTACACCTAGAGATAAAATAAAAGAAGAAATTAATGACTGGTTAATAAATATTTGAAATATTTGAACCAAATACACAATTAAAAATAAACGTATATTTTTATACATGGAATAACTGCCAACAAATTCGGATTATAATAACTAATTAATAATTGAGGTCACAGACACTCTTGCTAATAATGATGGCAATGGTCTAATTCTTCGCACGAATTTAGGAGTTTGAAAAATTTACTTTTTGACCAGAAATGGGTCTCTTGGCCCACTGAGCGGCACTATGAAACCCTAAAAATGATTCCTTACTTGAAATAAATTGAAGGTTTAAAAATATTTCAAAAAAATTGTCCATAGATTTTCACATGGATGTTAGGGACTTTATTAGCTGAATGGATTTAGATTTAAAAACACGCTAGTAGTGTATTTCTTCACTAAGACTTGATGAAGCATGAAAAAATTCTCACCATTTGAATACACACCATTATCCTCTTGTGCGATAGGGGGAAAGAAACGGTCCATTGAAAAGGAATGGCCTTCTCGATTTGGTAAATTTCTTTATAGTGCAGAAGCAGTCTCATGCTGAGGTGAAAAATCGTACAATTTTAGGAACTACGCTCCGTCCGTTTATTCAAAAGGAGACTGTGCACTCTAAATAAATTTGAGGCTGTTCTGAAAAATAAATGCATTGCATCTAAAATGTATACAACATATAATGAATACTTGAAAGAATTTTGTACAGAAGCTAAAAAAATAGATCACATTCAGAAAACGATAAAGGATAATAGGGAGTAGTTCTAGTTTGCATCACAGGAATTTCTTTCTACACATTCCTGTTCGGTAGAAAAGGGTTTCAGCAGTTTCATTTAATTGCTAGACTGAAAGAAAGCATAGAGATAATTACAAAAGAATGGACCGATACATGGTGATAAAACAAAAAGCGCTGCAAAGTAGTAGTATGGGTGCTGGATGGGCATGTTTAGTGGTGTTCATTGTATGCACACTTTGGTTTTTCATGTAGGACAAGATTTTATAACAGTTATAACAGTTTTTCATGTAAATATTTTTAAAAATTCAATAGATCAGTCGAGTCGTCTATTTAAAATAAATGAATTTGTCACGCACAATATTTCTATAGGCATTACAAAAATAAAAAAGTTTTTCTGTCTCAAATGTTCAATTTCTAAATCTATATAATACATGTTATTAAAATTTTTTGAAGATGAAAATTTGTATTTGGAGATATCAACTGTGAACGTTATACCAGTATTAAAAGAAAATCAACTTAAAAGAACTTGTCCTTAATAGCAAAACCGTTATGAAAATTATGGAATTATTTGAGATTAACTTTACTTTTTGTTATATACGAGAAATAAGAATAGCATTTGTATAATGACCATAAATGAAGTTTCACAGGACGAACATGGACAAATTTTTACGAGAGGAAGTCTAGATTGAAGACATTAAAACATGAAAAAAACATTTTTTCTAAGTAGGAGGCGGAAAACAAAATGGTTTTTACCCTGCTTTCCATCACATACATAGAAAAACTGCTTATTTTTATAATAATATGAAAATATTTTTTCGATATGAACTAAAATTGAATGATTTCTATACTATATGCTGCAAAATGTACTCAAAATTATAGCAGCATGTGGCCATTATTGTTTGTTTGTTTGTTTATTTATTCAAACTCCCGTGGTTATAACATGAGTGAGCAACCAAGAAATATACATAGGTACATACATTTGGACTTTAGTTTTTAAAATATAATAGTAATGTTTTGATGTCGTCGTGTGTTTACTGACATTGGAAAGCCCTCGTGTAAGATATAAAATAGAAGAGATGTAAATTATATAATAATGAAAATACAGTAAGTGAGGAGCTTGAAGATACAATATTGCGAGATGGATGCAGAAAGCTGTCATTCTTGGGTCGCTTCGTGTCCTCAAAACACACGAAAGTTTCGCCGACCTGTCGTTGTGATTTCGTCGTGTCCTGTGACCACTCATCTCGCGGTTGTGAGACGTGGTCATGAATGGGATTTACCGCGGTCCTACTGGGAGCCGATGCCATTGTTTGGATGACAGTTGCTCCCAGTGGGACCCTGCGGTGGTTGTTAACCTTTAGTTTTTAAATATATATATATATAACGACGGAAATACATGAAAATTAAGAATTTGAAGATACAAATATTTTGCAATATACAAATAGTTTGCAGGGAGATGAAAACCTTTTTTGAATTTTATATGTCTTAGAGCGAAAATACCAAATGATCGTTGCCCAATTGTTATTCTTATAGTTTTTAAATTTATTTTTCTTTAGTGAAAAGAACAATAATTTTTACATATTCCTAATAGGTATCGATGAATAGTATCCTAAATTACTTGAAGTCATTAAAGATAGAATTGCTAAAAATGTGTCCTGATTCAGTTTTCATTATCATGTCTTCATATATATAATGAATAAATTTCAATTCTTTTTCGTAAAGGGAGGACTTATTTCAATATAATTCATAAACCAAAACTGTTTTTAGTTTGACAATCACCTTTGATTACAATCTCTAAATTCATTGACCCTCGTCCATTCCAGCTGAGAGTTCTTAATAAAAAAATTATTTTTGACCTTAAAACGCCAATTTTTCAAAAGCCATTCAAACTTGATTTTTGAAGCTCCTGTTAATTTCATCGGCACTATAAGAGGAGCGTAAGCTTACACCTTTCAGGATGAAAGAAAGTTTTTAGCTGCAAGGTATACACCAAAGATAAAATATATTCCCTCACTTCAGAGACCGTCTTCGAGACGAGACAAACCTTTTTTGGTTTCAAGATTCATAGTTAAAAAATAAAAGTTTGAAATAATAATTGTTTCGCTTTTATTTCGTGAATAGTCTATTGGTAATAAAACTAAATTTATATGGTGTTGCGTAAATTTAAAAATTTTCACTGTCTAGCAGTAGTTAAAAAGGTTGCGTAAATGAGAGTTACGTCGATTTTCTAAATAGAAAAGAAAGAAAAATTTGATTATCATTAGATTAGTCCCTGACCACAGAATCTCCAGTAGGTGCATTTTTTTATAAAAGAATATTCAAGCCTGCTGTTGTGTCTGAGTATGGTATCGATAAGCCGGCTTTAGTTCTATTCATCTACCCCATGTCTGGGCTTCTGAATTCACTTTTGTCCTCCTTCTGTCTTGAGTCCTTATGTTGCCTAGGTTTCGATGAGGGATCGTTGCTAAACACATGAAGCTGAACGATACGCTTCAATTTTCAGAAAGTTAATCTTTTGGATTATATCATATAACCACTAAAGCTCCGAGTTAAATCTTGTCTCGCAAGGTAGATATGGGACCTCATGCTAGAGAGTGAAGGGATGCTTGAATTGAGGGAATTCCGGAAAATCCTCGCAGATTACGTAGGGTATTGTACGACTGGGACGTCACCTCAGCATTGTTCAGGAGGTAATATATGATCAGACATAATCTTCAAATTACGCACCCACAACGCGTCAGTTCCGTCCATCCAACCGCTTGTACGAGCTTTGCGTAGTGATATTACGTACGATAATAGTTTCCTGCATAAAGGTTTACTAATGATCCATAAGTTATCTATAATTCTAATAATATATGCTTTGAAATCTTCTCATATAATTGATTGGAGGTTCCGCTATCCATTCACAAATATATCCAGAAGCAAATTTAATAACGATGGTAGTAGAGATTCAAACAAAGTGTATATGTTCATTTTTAAGCTTAAATTGTAGATAAGAGTAAAAATTGTCTTTTCTATACATTCGACATGATTGATAGCTACTTTTGTTCTTCTAAATCTTTTGTACAACTGGTTCTTTTGTTGAAAATGTATTAGAAATCGGGAAGTTATTATTTTTGTTAGCAAATTTTATCCTAAAATAAGTTCAGTTTTAATAAAAATAAACTATATGGAAAAGTGAAAAAACATTCAAAGAAGAATGTCAACCCTAGATAATTGATTTTGAATAAGAAACGTACTTTTGAAAGTGAAAACGCGAAGCTTCAAATCAAAATGGTTAAATAAACATTTTTAATACGCTATATTTGTTTCCTCAATAAACTTCAGTATCATTTACAAAATTAGCTACAATTAACAAGCAATCAGTATATTCTTCTTGACTTTAAACCTAAAATTTTAATTTTCTTAAAAGGTTCATCGCCAAAGCCCGAAGATTGATTGGATATCTACTATCAGCAGCATGATGTGAAATGCTAATTTAATAATCCGATACGTATATGCAAATATTAAATAAATAAAATAAGAAATAGTAAAAAAATAACGAAGAGTCTCGTCGTCCCGAAATTCGGGACTACCAGGCCAATATTTTTTATAAGCTTGGCTAGTCGTCTCGAATTTTCGGGAAGACAAGTCCATTCATTTTTCCACCACCCTCTCCCCACCTCAATTTTTCGGGTCGACTTGACACAGCCAAAAACTTTATAAAAATATAGTTCCTAAAGCTCCTTTGATACTGAAGAAGAAAAATATTGAAAAAATTTGAAATTCTTTTTAGCTTTCGTGTAAAGACCGCATTATATCGCATGCGTATTTTTATAATACTTGAAGAGATGCCTAACATAAAAAAAGGGAACATCGAAATATCTTTAGTATTTCCAGAAAAAATTCATTCGAAGAAAAATATTTTTAAACATATCTCTGAAAGTACTCATGTATTAAGTCAACGGAATCTTATTCTTAGACGAAAAATCGGCTTAGATCTACCTTAAGTTAAAAAGATATGTTGAAATAGGTAAAATACATGTATTTCACAAATTACTTAACATGGGAAACCTCATTCAAATAAAAGAATTATGGAAAAAGTTACGTAAAAGGAACGAAACTTTTTTACCTTAAAAAATATATTTTTAATTTATTATTTCTTATATGAATGAAGTAACTGAATTGAATGTATTCAATTAACTATTATGCACGAGACGCCGACGTTTTAAATAAATACACGGATTGGAAAATGCATTATAATTCATGTCTAGAACAGGTGTAAAATACGATATATATATATATATTATATTATATTATATATCGGATAAACAATTTAATTAGCCCTAAGTTCGTGAAAACTTTTTTTTTTGTAAAAAAATAGGTCAATATTTGCCGGAAAGAAGAAGAGAATACAAATGATGAAACAGGATGGAAATAGAAACTTTTGAATATTAAAATTTTGTATAAAGATAAGAATAAATAAGTCATGAGACAAATAATAATGAACACAAAATTTCCATTGCAATTTCAAAATTTCTATCCTCTTTTATCTGTTTCCCAATAGAATTCGAAGTGCTGAAATATACAAAAGAAGAAACGATCATTTGATAAATGTTCTTCGAAAATCGAGCGTGACGTCCATTGGAAAATATGATCAAATATTTGCTCATTTCCATATATCGATTTTTCCGACTTCAAATATGGACTTTGAATTATTATTGTCGAAATTCATCAAATCCAAGTTTATTGTGTTGCCATATATATATATATATATATGTGTGTGTGTGTGTGTGTGTGTTTATCTCTGTGTGTGTGTGTACAATATACATATTCATATGCATAAGTGCATATATGTATGTATGGCACATAACAAACTTGCAGGATAGCTGCAATAAGTATATAGCACGTATTCTACGTGCCCGAAACGTAGAGGTAAACAAACGATATTGTACACAAAATGATAGAGCATTTCGTAATAAAGTTTACAGTAAGCCTGCGGCGCTAGTAACGCGCTCAGAAGTCCTCGAAAATGTTTTATTGTGAGAGCAACGAGAGGTTGAACATGGATGCTGACGTTTCGTTTGTTGATGATGGAATGGTAGACGGGCCTGCAAACGGAAACCAGATACGTGTGAAAGCTCGTAGGTGGTATCACGATGGACAGAGAGCTAACCGGTGCAAAATGATCCCAATGAAAACACGCAGAAAATAGAGGTTTTTCAAAAGATACAATTTATTAAAATACCCTTATATATCCGCACGGAAACAAATTTCTTAAGGCGTACGCACGAATCTAGAATATATTAAATTCAAGGAAGCTGCTCCTTTCAGATTAGATAAAACGTTTACTCAGTTTAATTAAAAGTTTATTTTAGTTTCTTTTGTATAAAGCCTTCTCGTACATCAGTAATTTTGAAAATGTTGCTAAGCTAGAGAATTTATTATTTTCGACAGATTGTGTATAATTTTATTATCTTCAAATAAGGGCAACAGTTGGTACGGAAATATATGAACTTACAGCAGTCAATTTTTCGTCTGGTATCGAGAACATGCCTACAATCGAAATACCTGTAAATTATTATTACTCGGATACAAAATCTATTGAATCTTAACATTGTCGAGCATATTAAGTGGTAAAGTTCTTAATAACCTCGAAAGTAAACCCCAACTGTAGTTGCTCTTGACTAGACTGTATCCATATTACAGTCGAACTCGGATTTAACGTCCGGGAACGTTGAATCCGAGTTCGACTGTATTTTGATGTTCCCTTGATACTCCGGTGCTGCTGCGATAATTCCTTCCAACAGCTGTTCTTAATATGTCTGTTCTAGCTTATAATGTGTATAGACTACACGATATCCCTGATATAGGGAAAATGGTCAAATAAGTCCAAAGATCTTCACTTTGGCTGACTCTGGGATTTTGATGAATTCCTTTGCTCGTTTCCAGCTGTACGTTCAGCTGTTATAATGAATAACTTAGGTTCCAGAGCTCAATTTTTTGTTGCGTGATAAATTTTATAAGTTGGTGACAAAATCTCAAACTTAGAGGAGAAGCGGGTCATGCTGTACGCATAACATATAGCAATCGATAGAAAGAAAAATATAATCGATAATGTAATAGCAAAATATGTAACACGTAGAATAATATCTTAGCTTTGTTTTATTCATAGGATAAATTAGTTAAGGTAGGCGTCGCGCGCCTATAAAAAGGGTTTCGTAGTCTTTTAAGAAGTTAAATAAGTCGTTCAAATCTCCTTCTCCCATACTTTCCCTCCCCTAATTCCCCCTTCTATAATTCCCCTTCTCTTATTTGCCTTCCCAACTTCATTATCTCTACTCTGCTTCCGCTCCCGAAACTTCCCCCTTCTCCTCCTTCTATCTCCTTTACTTCTCCTATCTTTCTCTACTACCCCTACCGCCCTTCTTTTCCCTGATTCCCCACCTCTCACTTTCCATACCCTAATTTCTTTCCCCTACTCACTCTCACTTTTCTATGATCCACAATTTACGTTTTTCGGTTGTGGTAGCGTCTTTTTTCACCGCAAATTGAATTCTTTAAACAAAAATCATTAGATTTTAAAGGTTCATAATTGACGAAACTCTTGGAAATTGAAAAAAAAGAATCAAACGATCAAATAAAAGACGCTCTTAAATATCTTCATTCAAATTCTAAAAAAATAAAATAAAAAAAGAGGAAAGAATGTTGTATGATGTTGTTAAATCTTTGAAAAAAATCATAACAACTTTAGGATACTTTGTTATTTTACAACGAAAATTGGTATTTTAAAATAAAAATCATTGTAATTTGAACAAGACTTGAAAACTTTTAACAATTTTGAATGATGTTAGTGTTTATCGTCCAAAATTTTCATTTTGAATATATAAAAAATTATATTTCAAGCATTTGAACGATGATTCGTTTTTAACAGTTTTAGGTTATGTTGGCGTTTTACACTGGAAATCGGTATTTTTAGTGAACAAAATTATTATAGTTCATCGAAGAATGGACATTGAAGGTCATGGTAAAGTTTTTCAGCGAAAATCGGTTATTTTAAACAAAACAAATTAGGTTTAAAAAAAGTTGAGCAATTTCAAACCATTTTTTAAATGTTATGTTAGTGTTTTTTTTTGTAAAGAATTGATATTTTTAATTTTTAAAATCAGAAAGATTTTTCAGATAAACATTATTCATCAGATTATTTAGGTTTTGTTTGCATTTTGTACCGGGAAATGAGTGCTGTTAATAAAAGATCATTCATTACATTTTGATAAAAAATTGTTATATTTTAGCGCATATTTACAATGTTAGAACATGAAGAAACAAAAGACTGTTATATTGTTGGAACATCAATGAAGTTAAATAATAAAATTCTCAATAGATGAGATTAATATTTATTTGATTATTATTAAAATTCAATTTAAAAATTGGGAGCATTTCTAATAATTTTATATGAAAATATAATTATTAAATGAGTATCAAAAATTATTTTATTATAAATAACAACTCTATTAAAACATAAAAATTAAATTAAAAATCCCCCAACAATAATTAAAAATATTATTATTGAATAAATTCTTGATCTATTAAGAATATTTAAATTCAATGAAATAAAAACTAAATATAATAATATAATTGAAGCTAAAATAATTGGATGTATAGTTTTTATTCTTAAAGGTATTAATAAGATTAATGAAAGATTTATTGTGGTATATTAGCGTTTTGCACCGTAAACGGTTTGATTATCTATAAGAAAATATATATTAATTCTGATGTTAGGATATCAATTTACATTTATTTTATTTTATTTCGGACAATAGATACTATAAAATAAAAAACTTTTGTATAAATATTGATTTTATATTTTAATTGAAAAAATGTGTGCGGCAAGCAAAATAATAATCGCGCGCCTAGCTGGTATTTTTATTAGATAAATACCCTTTCCTGAAAAAAATTCCCCTATTTTTCATACAATTCATCTGCTGAACCTCTGTTATCCCTAAAAATATCGTTGCTTGGTTTTTTTGAGATCACTTGACAAATTACGAACATACATGGGTAGTATTAGATACGACGGACGGCCTTTTGAGAAAACAGTTTGTCATAGCATGCGATGCTCAGGTAAAAACAAATCCATCATTTCTATGTTTAAATTTTACTCAAACCAGTACTATTTTTTGCGAAAATATCAATGAAAATTGCGATTTTAATTTCACTTATTTTCAAGACATAATATGGAATTTCTATACATAATTTAACATTTTTTGTACCTTAATAAAGGCCCACAGGAGGTGCCAAATGAAATTTCTCGATCCCAACTGGAGAAATTTTCCAAAACCATTACAATCATTCGATTATTGAATGCATTCAATAATTTTCTTGAAATGGGTTCCCTTTGCTTTTCCCTTGAGCTTGATTTTCAAATGATTCTATACAATGGACATTATTTCTTCGGTCGATCGGGGAAAGTGAGTTATGAAGTATGAAGGTTCAAATTTATAAGTAATCATATTTCCAATAATTTATTAGCCAGTTTCCTTGAATTTTATTTTCTTGGTTACACGTGGCAAGCTTCTCATTTTTGCCAGATGATTAAAACTTGAATAAAGAATAACTTAATTTTTATTACCTTAAATCCACAAAAACTTTTCACTTGTACTTGTACAATCACATTTTGGTGTTATCCTAATAAAATTTGATAGTTGAAATTTCAACTGAGAAAAATGTTCTGCATTAAAAAAAACTTTTTATTGGCATTTGTAAGTATTTGTATTTGTATAAGTATTTACAAGCCTAACAATTTTATATTAATTACAGTTTAACTTTATGTACTTTACCACTAGAGAAAATGAAATTTCTGAATTTTCAGCAAAAATCAGGTTTTGGGGTTGATATTTGGATGAAGATTTTACTATTATATGTTATGAATAGTTTCTGATTTACATGTATATTCCAATTTTTATTGTATGTAATGCCATTAAGTTTTCGTATCAGTGACACTTTTATTGGTTTTATGTCAGATGCATTGCAAAGTGGAAAAATTGTTTTCACTGTTTCAGTTCAGGAGACTCGCAATTCCAAAAATGAATGCAACTTGTGATACCCTTGCTATTGGAATTCATAGAGTATTTCATGACTTTTAAAGTGCTGCGAGTTTATAGGTATATCTTTTACAAGTAGATAAAAATTCTAAAGTATTACAATCATCAATACAGGATATGGAATTAGATTCAAGTAAAGTTTATCTGAATTTAAGAAAACGTATAATTAAATTATAAAATTTAGATATTGACCTACTTAAATTTAGACAGATGTTTGCTAAATTCAAGTTTATTCCTGAATTATGAATGTAACATTTTTAAGTATTCTTTTTACGATGGTAATCTCGGAGGTTAATTTACAACATATGGAGAGGTGTTTTAGGAGGATAATAAAGGTTGGAATTTCCTGCGAAGTTTAAGAACTTGCGTGACCTAGTGAATTTAGTCTTTAACGGCATAAATAATTATAATTTGAAATAACATTGTTTTATAACCCCGGGGTTGCTTTCTTTCGAATGGAGGTAGCATTTTTGTTTCATTTCAAAATTATGAGAATGATAAAAGCGTCAGAATTTCGAGTTGCGATGTTTTCTAATTTCAGAAGTGGATTTATATTATCAGAGGTGATTTGGAATTACATTATTTAACGTTAATCATTTACATTATTTTATGTAACAAAGATTGAAATTTCATTTAGTTAATATGATGCATTACAATTTTAAATGCTGTTCGCTTTATAATTCAAAAATTTCACCTAAGAGATATGAATTTTCAAACAAGAAAGATGACTTTTCTACCATAAAAGATGTTTTTTCAAGTAAAAAATTACGAATTTTTAACAAAACAGTTTGATTTGAAAAAAATTACTTTTGACATAAAAGGGGCAATTTAAACAAAATAATTAAACGTTCGACATAATATTTAAAGTTTTTACTAAATAGCTGAATTTATAAGCTACAAAGGTGCATTTTCAACCAAGAAGAATAATTTTCTACCAAACGGATTAATTTTCTACCAAAATACAAAGTTTCAACAAAATGGTTGAATTTTCGACCAATAATTGAATTTTGAACTAAAATAGGTATGATTTTAACTAAAAATGAAGCAGTTAAACTTTTAGTTAAAATAACAAAATAGTTGAATCCTCTACCAAATAGATAAATTTGACAAACAAGATAAGTTTTCTAAGCAACTAGACCAATTTCTAACAAAATAATCAATTTTCTATCAAAATAGACCAAATTTAACACAATACATGAATTTTGTACCAACTAATTGAATTTTCAACTTATGAAGGAAAAATTTCTAAGCAAAAAATAATGAATCTGTACCAAAACAGTTAATTTTCAAATAAATTTTATAATTTTCTAATCAATCTTTGAATTTTCAAGCCAAAAAGATGAGTTTACTAGAAAACAGCTGAATTTTCAACGCAAAAATATAAATCTTCAACAAAAAAATGAATTGCCGACTGAATATTAGAATTTTCAATTTATGAGGGCAAAATGTTTCCCTAAAAATGAAATAGCTACATTTTCAGATAAAAAGATAGAAACGAATTTCGAAAAGAATAGTTAAATTTTCAAGTGTATGGTTTACATTTCAACCAAAAGGTTAAATTTTCTACCAAAGTAATTTATTTTTACCCAAAATAATGAATTCTCAACAAAACATGTAATAGTTAATATTCCAACAAAAAACAACGAAAATTTCAACCAAAAATGGGATAGTTACATTTTCAGTGGATAAAATTAATTCTCAACCAAAAAAAAAACATTTTTAGTAAAATAGTTAAATTTTCAACCAAAGTGATGAATTTTCAACTAAAATATTGAATCTTAAAAAAATGAATTTTCAAGAAAAGAGTTCAACATTCAATCAAAGAGTTGAATTTTCAACCAAAAAGTTTATTTTGCAAACAAGAAGATTAATTTTCTACAAAAAAAAAGCTTAATTAACAACAAAAGATATGAATTTTCAATTAATTACTTGAATTTCTAACTAAAACAGGTGAATTTTCAATAAAATAAGTGAATTTTAAACTAAAAAAGATAAATTTTTGACCAAAAATAAAGCAGTTCCATTTTTAGTTGAAACTATTAATTATTTGACAAAAATTAAACGAATTTTCAACAAAATAGTTAAATCTTCAACCGTAGATATGAATCTTGAGCAAAAAAAAAAATGTATACAAAGTAGTTCAACTTTCAACCAATTAGTTGAATTTTTAACCAAAAAGTATGACTTCTTATCGAAATGCTTGCATTTTCCACAAAATAATTAAATTTTTCATCAGGTAGTAGAATTTTTAATTAAAGAAGATAAATTTCGAAGCAAAAATGTAATCGTAGAAAATCAAAACCAAAAAAAAAATTAACTCTTAACTAAGAATAATGATATTTTCTTATTGGGTTCTATTGTTTCAGTTGAGATTTAAGAAAAAAAAGAAAAAAAAGAAAAAGGGAAAGTTTCTTGAAAACAGGAAAAAATAAGAATTCTTTGAAGAGAAGATGAAAGTGTATGGACGGTCTATAATATGTTCAGTTAATTTACCGTATAAGATAATCCTAAAATGATATCAATGTTCTCAAATGACCAAAAATGTCTAATGAATTTATTTAAAAGTATTATAATTGTATAATGATTGGTCAGTGCCAAAAACTGTTTTTGATATGATTTCCACACATTATTCGTAAGGCAAAGAGACAAACAATTATATGCATAGTCTGCAAGAAGTTTAAATAATTTTGAATGCATTTCTCCAAACATAATAGTAATTTTCTTTTTAGATATTGTGGCCACACATTATGTTTCCTTATAATTCACTAATCTACAAAGCCATATGTTTCAAAAATTTAATTTTCAAACTGGATTTCAAGGACAACAGGGGCCAACCGAAACCTCCATGTGAATTTTATATGCCCTTACACTATCCAGCGGCTCAATTATTAGCCACCCATTTATCAAAATACAAAAATAATTGTGAGGTTAGAATACTATTATAGTGTCCCTTCAATCACCAAATTCAAATAAAATTCAGAATTCCTTAGTTAAATCTATCGTAACTATTAAAAAAATATATAATTTTTATCAAATTAAAATTCCTGGCTCATTCAGCATAACATATTTTACTTACTCTGGCACTACGCTACCTTCTCAAAAATACTTCGGAACGGTTTGCACTTTATCCTGCACTATTTATTAGTAGTTTTCTTTTTGATTATTCGTTTATATGAGCATATTTAAGTGAGATAGCTGATCATTGGGTGGTGGCCAACCATTGTACCAATTACCCTTGTAGAAATTTAGATGAAATGTTCTTGAGTTAGTAGCTGGATCAGGCATCGCCGACACTCGACATGTAATTCCTGTAATAAATTCGGCATTTAGAGTGATTGCCAGAACAGTAGGTGAACCATTGAGGCTATAACAATGGCGTTCAATGACATCTGACAATATGTTCCGGAGGTCGAGGACACGAATCTACACACAAAATACCTGTGCCTGTATAATCAAACTCAAAGTCTAAGGCTTAGTACTAATATTGATGTTTGAGATTAGTTGGAAAACCAAGCCCTCAGTATTTCCAAAGGTTCCCAAAGGATCTCGATTATTGCTGCATAATCGTTGATCTTTGATTAAATCAGATCAGCTTTATAATCCTTCTTGTACCTGCAATTTCTAATGGTTTCAACTTCACTTTCTCACTCAATTTCATATTTGAAATTGGAAATTATTCAACATTATTTAAATAATGTCATACTGGAACAAAAGAGCATTGAAACAGAGCGATTATTAAAAACTACCACATTCAGATAGAAAATGTTCTTGAATTAAAAGAACTGTTTTCTTGGATATACATGAAAATTTGGTTGATTCAACGAAATATTTGATTGACCGCGCAAAATTTGTTATTGGTTTGGTCCAAATAAACAAAAAGTTTAGTTGGGCTAAGCAAATATTTCGTTGTCCATATAATAACCCTATTCTAGGGTTGAACTAACTAAAATTTCGTTGTTTCAACCAAATCCTTTTCTGAGTGTATTCATGCCTTCCACGCCCCTAAATTCTTTTCTCCTCACTTTAAGAATATAAACAATTTAGGAATATATTTTGAAACTAATTTGTAAATTCAAAGAGTTTAGGTAGTTTTTAAAACAATAATTATTAATTGTGAATTGAAAGGGTTTGAAATCAAAAAATAATATATTGAACGATATTGAAATGAAGACGTTCCAAATCAAACAATTTTAGATTAAGTAAGATAGAAAAAAAAAATATTTCGAAAGGAGAGGAAAGGAATTGAGCTTGTATAATTTCTCAATAAAAGCATTTAAAATTAAATGAATGGGTTCTCATAGAGGAAGCTTTGTATTGATGACAATTTACGAACCTAATTTTTTAAGACATGTTGACATAATTCAAACTCAGGAGTCCAAAAATAAGGTTTTCAAAAAATTTCGTGTGTCTGTTCACGTGTTAACATTACTCTTTTTATGATAAATCGAAAACAAGTTGAGTTAAGGTCATTATATTTGGAGGGATTGTATATTATTGAACAATGCCCATTACTGATTAAGTTTTGAGCCGGATCAGATAAGAATAATTTCTTGTATACATTTTATATTTTGCTCAAAAATCGTTTGGATGTTAAGTTTTTTGTAATTTTGACTATATTTATAGGAAAAAATGCCCGTGAAGTTTAATGAAATAGATTCATTTTAACAAGGAAAGTTGAGATGGATTCATTAAATATCGTGAGAATAACAAAAAATAATTTGCAAAATCAGAAATTTTTAAGAATTCTCATCACAGTATTGGCAATAATGCCAGGTTCCTCAAAATAAACTTTTTCAATCACGATGTGGTATTTAGTTAATTTGATTCGATAGAATGTTTATAGCTATCTCCAAACAAAAATGTATTATACATTTGAATTATATTATTTTATTTATTGTAAAATTATCTATTTAAATAATAATAACTTCAATTTATATTTATCAAGAAACAATTTTTAAAATAAACCAATATTTTAAGTATCAAATTTATTATTTTTTATGAAACGAATCTATTGAACTATATAAAAAACTTTTTATCGCAGATGAACAATAAACCATTAATGATAACGAGCAATAATAAATAGTAAATGAATAATAAAGAAGCGGAGGCGGAATCGCCTTTTCCATCCCCTCAGACTCCTTCTAGAATCAAAAATCTTCTTTTTTATCCCCTCGGAGTCCCTTTGCAATCCATAATCCCTTTTTCCATTTCTTCAGATTACTTCTTTTACAATGAAAAATTACCTTTTCTATCCATCCATTCCATGATGTATTATTTCTAACTAAAAGCGTTCAAAATTGAATAATTAAAAATGGAATTTTTATGAATTTAATTCATTTCCGATTCGAAGCGATTCAAATTTGACATTTTAAAATCCTAAAATTTTGAATGTTCATAGTACAAACATATTATAATTTAACATTAAAATTGATAATTAAAATAAATTATTTGAGAAAAATGTTTAAAATAAAGTAATTTTGAATCAAAATTATTAAAAATTATTAAAAATTTACTACGGAACGTTTGAAATTAAGCAAATCAGAGCTTCATTTATTACTGGAAAAAATGTTTTCACCTAGAATTGTTATATTTAAAGTTTTCTACACTCAAACCCTTACAAATTTCAATTATTTTTAGTAATTTTGAATCGTTTGAAAATGAAAAATGTTCAAATTGTTAATTTATACTTTTCAAAATTCAACAATTTCAATGTTAATTGTAAAATTATAAACTATGAAAGGGAAACATTGTAGATTCAGCGTTTAATATGGAATTCAAAAACTCTAAATTGTAACGATTTAAAATTAAAGAAATTATTTAATTACTGAGGTACCGATTTCAGATAGTTCCATTTCAATCTATTTTGATTTTAAACAAAAGATTCTTTGTTTATTCATTTTCAAATGGCTCAATTGTTAAACAAGACAGCTATGCTTCAAATTTTTAGAGTTTAATTAAAAAGAATTCAATTTGTAAAGGCTATTTTCGAAATCTTCAAATTTTTAAGGCTTGTATTTGACAAATTATTTTCTTAATATTTTGCACTGTTTTCAGTCTATTCTGGAGGCATTGAGGTCAAAATTATTTATTTAGAAATCCTTGAAATTTAAAATTTTGCAACTATCAGGCCCTGAAATTTGATATGCCACAATTTCAGAGAACTGACAAAAAAACAATAATTTAGAATATTTGAATTTAAAATTATTGAATTCAAAACCGACTATCGAGGCTTTTAATATGAAATTTTGCAATTTTCAAAGATTTAATAGTGAAATGGTCCTGAAATTTTTAATATTTGTATTTTAAACTCTTATGGATTCAGAAGGATTACAGTCTTCAATTGTTGAATCATTAGAGCTAGCAAATTCAAACTATTGTAATATGTAAGCGGACAAATCCTTAGCGTAAGTGTATAAAATTTCAGGATGGACTGTAAAAGCAAAAATCAAATTTGTTGTCATTTTCCGACTTTCAAACATTTTTTCAGGTCATTAATGATGCTTATGCAATGATAAAAATGTGTCCCAGTGGATGATGTTCGATCGAACCCAATCGATTTTTAGATTGAAGCAGTTAAGAAACAATGCCCGCATATAAGTTAATTCCTAGAAGGATTTCAAAATTAGACACTATTTCATAATGAAACGTTTAAAATTGTACAGTCATAAAATCTCAGTATACAACATTATAAAATTGGAAATTCCACACATACAAATATTAAGAAATTTCAAACCAAATCTTTTCGAACCTAAGCTCTTGAATCAAAAACTCAAAACTATAATTTATATGCTATATATATAATTGATATGATATCAAACTTTGTTTAAACATTGAAACATTCTCCAATTAGGATCTTGAAACTAAGTCTTTAAAAATGATTGATTTTCAAACTGTGGAAGAGTTTCATATTTCTTCAAGTAGGAAGATAATTTTATAAGATGTCAAACTGACGTGTGCTAATAAACTGTTAAACTCGGTGGTAGAAAAAATCAAGATACAAAAAGCACGTGAAAAGCGAGCGCAAACATAGGAGTTTCTATAGGGATAAAGTGAATTAATGATTTCGAATATTATTATTATTATTAATTCTACTAGTTAAGAGGATGACGTAAGTACACTTTGGAAAATTAGATGTTCCAAATTTTATAAGAATTTTTATAACAAATTATATCACAGTCAAGATAAATAAAATGACACTTGAAACAACTAAAGTAAGAAGTTAGGAAATCATTAAATTACATGAAATCTGCAATCGTTGTGCATAAGTCGATTTCCTAGAAAACGAAATTTGTAACATTAAGTCATTAAAAATATAAAATTACGAATTTTCCATGTTTCGTTTAGTTAAACTACAAATTCTATAATTTGTGAGTGTTGAATGTGTAATTGTTCATTGTTACATGCTTGAAACTTCGAAATTCTCAGTATTGGTATATTTCTAAGGGTTCCAATTTTGAAAGCTGCAGATTTTCACGATATAAATAATTCTTTTAAAATAATCAAATTTGTACACTTTGAAGCTATCACATGTTTAACATAATATCTTCTTTTTTCTTATTTCCGAATATGAATTGTGCAATCAGATAAATAAAATTGCTTCACTTCTTTCATTCGCTTCCTTCTCGTAATTCCTTTCTTAAATTCATTCACCGAATATAAATATTTAAGATTCAATAATCAAAGTCGGGGAATTATGAATAATTGGAAGGAAAGCTTCTAGCAACAGAAAATAACGAAGCCTATTATAAAGTTCTCCTCTAAGAGTAATGAAATGGAAAACAAGATTTGATAGGAAATGGAAAGATTATTTGGAACTCTGAACTTTTCTTTTAAATGAGACTCTAATCTTGAGATTTTCGAGAATAGAGCTATCTCGACTTTCGTAATTACTGGAACTGCCTTAATTCCAACTGATTACTTTGACTCTTATCTATTTTTTCTGTTTCTATTGTATTTAAATAAATTAAATTTGCATCATTATCAACGTAATTGAATTCTTATATGCAATTGGTTTATATTTCTCATTAACTTTCGCGAATAATGACTAACGAAGTGGCACTCCTTCTTATCATTATATTTGCACTTTAATAAATTTCGAAGTCGTTTGCTCGTGCATATATTTCAAAGAGTTTGATTGTCGCTTTGTGTGGGGAATTCGGGGTGATTTACATCAGTTCTGGGGCTTCATTAATTCTGAATTATGAATAGGAATATCGATCTTCATGGAACTAAAGACAAACAGCGGATGCATATATATATATATATATGTTGTCTGGAAATAGGGTTTGCAGATGACCATACATTATTCTCGAATACACGAATCGACTGAATTTGATACCGAAGCATCCAGGCATGAATATACCTACTAGGGCCTTTACTGTTTCTGCTATACATTAGTGAACATGTGTCAGAATAATGATTGTACACGAGTTTCATTACTGTCAAATTTCACACCTGTTTAAACGTATCAATTCGAGATTAAGAAGTTACTAGTCTAATTTATAGTTTATTAAAAATAATATATAATAATAATCTACATGTATTCGCAGCTAATACATTCCGTTCGCGGCATGAATTGGGGTCCTTCTGTTTATTTCTTTCTGTCTTTTAACTGGTTTGTTTTATTATTTAAAGTTAAGAAGTACATTAGTGTCGAAGGAAAATGATAATGTTCAATTGATAATATACGAAATTCGTTGGAAATAATTTAAAAAACTGAAAATGTTAAACAAAATGAAATTAATAATTCGAAACTACTATAGGTTTCAAAAATGTTGACCTCTCTACAAAAGTTTGAATAAGCCGGTGAAAAAAAATCGCTTAAGAACATAGCAAACTTCATTGCGAAGATAATTTAATTGGGAACAAATTCTCTTCTCATGACACCGTCATACATTATTCGCAAATGAAGTTACAGTTGAGTGAAGGTACAAAAACACGGTCAACAGCGACAATTTCACGACAGTGAACTTTGACGCGTTAAATT
>JAABKJ010002613.1:0-27710 GCA_011634705.1 Andricus grossulariae | reverse complement strand
TTCTTTGAGGTTAGGAACGAAGCGTGACGTCATAGAACCACAACGACTCTGAATTCGTACTTAGCGACCTCGAAAACGTAGGATATGACCACTTTTCATAGGAAAGAATGATGTTTCACCTTAAATCAGCGATTTTCATGTTTTTTGAGGTTATGGGCGAAATCTGATGTGATGGAACCAAACGGACCTCGAATTTGGATTCAGCGACCCCCGAGAACATATGATAGACATAGTCAGAATCCAGGGGTAATTTTCCCGATTTTTTTTTTGTGGAGATGTGTTATCTACACTTTTATTATACAAACTTGTAGTATTTGACATTTTATGTTTATGCTTCGGTGCTTTTTCCATAATTCCATGGGACAGCTAAGGTAAAGGTACCTATCATGAAACATGTTCCAATTATGAAACGGTTTGACAAAAATTCGATTTATAGATAATTAAAAAATATATTGTTGAGTACAAATTATTATATTAATAAGTATAAAAGTTAGGCTTTTCATCTGTATAAAAAGCAAGTATGTTTCTGAAGTTTTAAATACTAAAAAATAATTTTAATTATTTAACCTCCGAATTCGGAAAAAATTACTGCCCTTTATCCGAGCCATAAGGCTTGATGCCTATAATTTATTTTATCTCGTGTATTCAAAAATGTAGATTATTTCACATGTGTGATAGATCAAATGACAGCTTAAGGTTTATAGATTTGAGATTATTGCATTTTTTATTTATTTGGATACAACTTTATTAGATAATTAGCTGTTTTATAATACTTACACCTTTTTTAATACGGTCCGTATTTATGGAACGGAGAAACATGGGTGTTTCATATCGACGGACACATTTTCAATTAATATAGATTATGTCATGTTAATGTTATATAATAGTTGAACTTTAAGTAAAACAAATTAATCTTCAATAAAAAACGGATTTTCAACAAAATAGTTCAATTTTCGACCAAAGTGATCAATTTCCAAATAACATGATGAATTTTCAACAGGAATGGTTGAATTTTCAACCAAAAAGATGAATATTCAACCATGGAGATTAATTTTCTACAAAAAAAAATACAAATGAAAATGATACATTTTTAACAAATAGTTGAATTTTACAAAAAAAAATAGATGTGTACCCTATGTGTACCCTATCTTATATATACCAAAAAGGTACACAAATTTTCCACCAAATAGTTGAATTTTTAAATAAAAAAGATCAATCATCAACAAAATAGTTGAATTCTCAAGTGGAATAGTTAAATTTTTAGTTAGAAAAATTAATTTTCAACAAGGTAGTTAAATTTTCAGAAATGAATTTTCAATTGAAAGGATGAATCTTCAATGAAAAAAATGAACTTTTAACAAAGGTGTCTAACTTTTAACCAAGGAGTGGAATTCTCAACTAAAAAAAAAATGAATTCTCAAGGAACAATGTAATATAATTGTAATTTCGTCCAAAAAATATTTTAATTTTAAATAAAAAACAGTTGAAGTCAATAAAAAAAGACACATTTTCAAGAAAAGCTGTTGAGTTTTAAATTAAAAAATACTTTTCAGTCAACAGAGGAAACAAATTTAAAACAAACTGTTGAATTTTCAAGGAAAAATATTAATTTTCTATCAATAATAATAATATAATATTTTATTTACACTTCACTTTAACCAAGCTTCTTAAGTTTTTACTTCATCCTTCATAGTTTTTTCTTCTTTTTCATCCACTAAAATAAAAATGTATTGCCTATAACAAACATTTTTGAGGGAAAATAAAATTTAATCCACTTCGTTCACGAAAACTACCCTTCATATGTTAGGTTTGTCAATTTCAACGAAAACTTTCATTCAATTTATTTATCTCTCTGAACGATTAAAATAAGAGTTCATGGTACTATTCAATTAGATTTAATATAGAAAATAATATAAAATAAGCCACATTATTATGAAAAAAACACATTTCTTTGCTGTTCCATAATAGGGACATGCATTATGGAACACCGGTAAAAGAGGCCAAAAGTTGTTTCCTAATAGGTACATATAGGTCGTTCCGCTTTTTCATAAATATAATAACTTTGCTCAGACATTCAGAAAAGATCAGGCCATTCATTGATATAAACACTTCGAAAATATATTCCACTGTCGTTCTAAAATTAATGAAAATCTCAAAACCCCTTCAAAATTTGTCTCATGATAGGTACCTTTACCTTAATTATTTCGCTGCAAGATTAGGTGTAGTTTGTTGCAAAAGGCTGCAAAAAGATTCTTTTTGAGAAAAATGAAATTCCTTTTAACCTTAAATTTAGGAAGAATTTCCATTTTTATCAAGAGGAATCCTTCTGACACAGAGAAAATTTGAGTTTCTGTTTTAGCTATACTTATAATGTGTATCGACTCTATGATATTCCTGGTATATGGAAAATGGTCAAATTAGTCCAAAGATATTGACTTTGGTTGAATCAGGGCTTAGATTCTTGATTTAAAAATTTAAAAACTGCCTACAATCGAAATACCTGCAAATTATTATTTCCCGGATACAAACTTTATTTAACATTAAAATTGGTGTTCATTCTAGGTGCAAAATCTCTTTAAAATGTTAAAAGTAAACCGGAAATTTAATTGCTCTCGATTAGACTGTCCCCATTTTATTCTGGTGCTTTTTCGATAATTGTTTGGGATATCTATTCTTAATATCTCTGTTTTACAATTAGCTATAATTGTCATGTGTATGGACTACCTGATATCTCTGGTATACAGAAAATAGTCAAATAAGTCTAAAGTTATTCCCCTGCTATTCTCATTTTTTTAAATTCTCCTTTTTTTGCCCTTTTCTCGAAAAACTTGCCCTTTTTCCCCTTTTCTCTTTAAATATACGATATTTGAAAATACAATTGTTAGTTTTACATGTACAAAATTACGCTATTCAAAAGTAGAATATGTTGCAGCGAGTAGTGAAATCTATTTTTAATTTACAAAATTGTTCGATTAGACCAAAATTAAATGAAGAATTACAAGATTTACAACTGTTCTTCCTGACATTGATTGCTCACAAATTTAAGAAGTTCTAGAATCTAAACGATTTCCAAAAACTACTAAAAAAACAGGTTTTAACAATTTAAACAAATTTAAACGCAGTTTTTGTAGGCACTAAATATTTTTTCTTACTTTTTCCTAAATGAAGAAAGCTTAGATTTTCTTTGAGACATAAATGAAACCAAAAATTGGTCGTTTTTATTTTGCGATTTTTAAATTAAAAAAATTATTTATTTTATGTTATTTTATCCCTCAGGGTTTAACTTAAAAATATTTATAGTTAAGTCTCTTATCTTTACTTCTTACATTTCAAAATTATTAAATAGAGACTGTCTTTTTAGTGCTTAGTCAATTTTAACCTGTTTTAAACATTTTAGAACTCTTATTAATTAAAAATGTAATATTATAGATTTTTTAATATTTTAGGTTTTTAATATTAGAAAATAAAAATTCAGGGACGCTTCGAAATATTCTAATGTATTTGATGAGGTTTTAACGAATTTCTAGAGAACTTTAGGGGAATAAAATAAATTTTATTTTAAGGGATTTCTACGGATTTCAACAATTTCAAGGGATATGAAGGATATACAAACATTTCATAGGATTTTTAAGATTTGAAGTAATTTGAAAAGGTTCCAAAAAATTTCAAGAGATTTCGTTTCAAAAATTTATTAGAAATTCTTATAATATTAAATTTTTTTAAAGAGAAATTTAAAACAATTTATATTTATGGAATTTCAAATGATTTCTACATATTTTAATGGGCTTTTAAGATTTTCACAGATATTTTGAAATTATTTTAAAGTACTTTAAAGGATTTTAACGAATTTCTATAGAACTTTAGGGCATAAAATAAATGTTATTTTAAGGGATTTCTACGGATTTTATCAATTCCAAGGAATATGAACATACACAATTTTAGAAGAATTTTAAAGATTTTAAGTTATTTAAAAATATTCCAAGGAATTTCAAATGATTTCTACTTATTTTAATGGACTTTTAAGATTTCAAGGGATTTGAACGAATTTCTAGAAAACTTTAGGGAATAAATTTAATTTTATTTAAAGGAATTTATACCGGTTTCAAAGGAATTTTCCAAATTTCTAAAGAGTTTAAAGATTTTAAGTTATTTTGAAAATTCCTAAGCATTTCAAGAGATTTCGTTTCAAAAAATTTTAGAACTCTTAATATTTAGAAATTTGTCTTCATAGATTTTTAACTAGTTTATGTTTTTGATATTAGAGAATAAAAATCGCTTTTTTAGAGAAATTCAATTTATATTTATGATTTCTGCATATTTTAATGAATTTTTATGATTTCCAAACATATTAAAAAATATTGTAAAGTATTTTAAGGGATTTTAAAGAACTTCTAGAGAACTTTAAGGAATAAAATAAATTTAATTTAAAGGGATTTCTACGGATCTCAACATTTTTTAAATTATACTTATAAGTATCCCGGTTTAATTATTAATAAAGGAATTTTTAGAAGTGAAAATATTTTGTTGATTAGAACGATTTAAAATATAAAAATGATTTATTTAACCAATTGTATGTTTTCTCGGGCTTTTTTATATCGCCGTGAGTAGATTTTCAACAACTTAAGTGTATCAAATTGAAAATAGTCAATTCTTTAATGGCATACATTATTTAAAAATCATTTAACACAGGGTGCAAAGTCTTTCCCTTTTTTTCTTAGTTTCTCCTTTTTTTCTTGAAATTCCCCTTTTTCCCATATTCTCAAAAAACTTCCCCGTTTTCTCCTTTTTTCTTTGAATATACGATATTTGAAAATACAATATTTGAATAATAATTAAAGCAATTATAGCACTTATAAACAATAATAAAAAATTATGAGATTTAAACAGAAATGTTTTGCTCAATAACAATTTTTTGAAAATGTGCAAAAAGATATTTTTTTATTGAGTCATATGCACACATTTAAAAAAAAGTTGAATATGTCGAACCTGAAAATTTATTTAGGTGCAACCAAAGAAAAATTTGGGATTTCATTTTTTTGTTGCGATTTTGGAACGTTATAAACACCAAGAAAAAAATTTTTTCCATGAATAAAAAATAATAACATGTTTCTTTAGTTCAATCTGGAGAAATTTTAGGTTCGAATCAATCCAAAAAAACATGCTTTTGTACATTTTCAAAAAATTCTAAATAAGGCAAAATTTATTTTTGAAGTTTAGAAATTTTTAATTGTAAATTTGAAAAAGAGAACAGAAGATATTAACGAATTTCAAAATTTGCTTTCTTTACTTGTTTTTGACCCACAAATTGCTATCCCTCTCAAACGATTCTACTAATTTTAGCATTTTTACTACGCTCTACTGAAGAGTGTAGTTTTAAATTTACATTGAAAGTACTAATTTAAGTAAAGAAGAAATGACAAATCTTGGAAATAAATATTTATGAGAACGATGTTAAACATACTAAAATTGTGTATTCAACTAATTTTATTTTTTCTGACTTTTTTATATCACTGTGAATGGATTTCCGACGACCTAAGTATATCCAATTTTTAAAAATAAATTCTTGAATGGCAGAAATCATTAAATGATTGAAAATTATTTAAAAACATAACATTTCTTATAAAGAGGTTGTTTTTTCTTTTCGACATGTAAAAATACATGTTTAATCTTTCCCAGATTTTCCCCTTTTTCGTGAAAAAATGACCCTATTTCCCCTTGTTTGAGCTCCTTTTGCGCTATGATCCCTGTTTACATAATTTAAAAACTATACAATGTCTTATAAAAAGATCGTTTCTTCTTTTCTAAACGTGTAAATAAATATTTAATCTTTCCCCTATTTTCTCCCTTTTTCGTGAAAAATTACCCTATTTCCCCTTTTTTGCCCTCTTTTTGCGCTGTGATCTCCGATATACATATACATATACACATGTATGTATATATATATATGTGTGTGTGTGTACACATATATGTATAATATGACCATTAACGGGGGATATCCCGTTCTCGCCTGGAGGCCGACTCAATGCCAAGAATTCGTTGACACGCACTCACGTGACATCCGCCACCACGTGTGTATTTACACACAGGTGCGTTTCGCACCCGCCGCGACACTTTATGACGTAAGCAAACATAATTTCATTTTATCAAGTATCACTCACAATAGTCAGTTAAAAAAAATTTGGTTTAAAATATTTCAAATTGAAGCTGACCATTGTACAATGGGCCGTGGGCCACTCTGTTTGGGCTCACTAACAAATAAAAAAATACAATAGGAAAATTAGCTAGCTTACAATATAATTTTTTATTTGATTTTTTATCTTAACTATTGAATAGTGTTAATTATTGGTATGATATTTGGAGAAACGAGAAAAAATCTGCCTCAGCCCGGATTTGAACCCGGAACGCCACTATCCATGAGTGGAGCGTTAACCGGTGGTTAACTTGAACAAAAGTTATATTTTTTAATTTTAGGTTTTTATTAGCATTTGTTGCCAAAAAAATTTTAAAAACGTTTCCAAATATCCAAAAATACTTGGGAAATTTTTTGTAGAAAACTTAGGAAACTTTCAAAAAGGAATTTTTCAAAAGAGCGAAAAACATTCTGTAAAATCGACATCATTATTTATAGATGAAACAAATGTCCACTCTCAAGCCGAAGTGTTATTGACTTGATGCGAGAAAACTTTTATCAAAAAAAGTTATCAAGCTTCGAGGAAATGGATGTGGAAGTTGATAATCTCGAAGTGACACTAATGTAAAATTAGACCGAATTAAAAATAAAAATAAACTGAAATCATCCTTCCGAAATCTTAAGTTTCTGCATACGGAAAAATCAAATTTGACTTAAAAAAGTTAGCCGATTTCGAGAAAACTGACAGAGAATTTTGAAATTAAAATTTCATTGGTTTTCAAAATCGGCTTTGGATAGTGATTGAAGAAGGAATTTTTAATTTTGGGCATAAATAATTAATGTGTGATCCAGAAAAATTATTCTGTTCCGAGAAAATCAAAATTGAAGATCGCGGTAACACAGTACATTTTTTTGGTGCTAAAAATCCGAAAAAATGAGAAAATATATTATTTTTCTGCATTAAATTATAATAATTTCAAGAAATGTCAGTGGTAAAGGTTAAACAAATTATTACTGCCTCAAAATTGTAACTGAATTGTACCTGAAATTTTTCATACAATTTTGTCTGTTTTAATTATTGTATCGGATGTTTTGGATTTATGAAGAATTTTGTATGCAATAAACTTATTTTCGTTAAAATTATTGGTTATATCGTTCTGTACCGCAAACCTTTAAGATATATTTAAAGAATTTAAAGTTCGTGGACAAAATATTGTTTTGTATTAAAATCGTTCTACTTTATTATCAGAATGATATTTGGTAACACAAAATTGTCATGAATACAAAATTTCTAAACAAATTGATTGAAAAATTTGTGTCTAAACAATTTGAAAATTAGATTCTCTTCTATAAAAAGTTATCTTTTGATAATACTCTCTCATCCCAATATTATAAATGTTTAATTTATGAATTTGCGTCATAGCCGTGTCAAAATGAATTGGTATTTGAATGCATCATTCCAGAGTGAAGAATAAAATAACAAAATTTTTTAATCAAGCTTATATTAAAATATACTTAAAGGAAACAAAATGATTTCCTCTGAAGAGGGGTCTTGCAATCATAATATTATAATAATACGACTACAAATAAAAGCGTGGATCGTAAATACTGAACATTACTTTTTCATGAGAAAGCAATTTTATTATTTACGCCCAATGATTTTATGTTTAGTCACATTATTGTTATTATAAATTATTATTGCAAGCTTCATTTTCAAAGTGAATTATTTCGTTTCATTTTAGTACATTTTAATAAAATCTTGTGCTTTTTTGTTTAAATTTTGTATTATTTTCTGCTATTTACAGTAATTTCATGATTTTTAATTCTGTTAATTTCTCCTGAAGCATCATTATTACACGGCTATTTTCACCCACGTGAAATAACAAATAAAGAAATGAATTTTCGGACAATCGATGGAATTAAGCTTGAGCTCTGCATGATTTAAAATGGAATTGGTCAGGTTATTTTTTAAATCTTCTATTCTTCTATTTTGTTTAATCTTTTATTTTATTTATATATTTTTTAATTATGTGAATTTAAAAAAATAAGAAACTTGATTTGACCCCAACCATGGTGCGAAGACTGGCTGATTGGAAAAAGAAAAAATATAATTCCTCTCATAAAAACGAATAGGAACTGAGTGTTTTACTTCCTTTCTCTGAAAATATTACTTTCTCAGTTACACGAAAGGCTACAAATGTCGATAATAAACGCGGGAAATATGCTCAGCACAACATTGAAGGATCTCGGCTACAGAGATATTAGCCAATTATACGGTTCTCAGAAGGATAATATATAATAACGTGATGATAACATGTTCTGCATCCTTCGAAAAATAAGAAAATATATTTCATACTAACAAATATTAACAACATAATTTTTTCCGGGAGATGAATCAAGTTTTAAATATTTCATATTTTATTAAAAAAAAAAGTTATGCTCTTTTATCCATATACCTGGAATAGTTCATCATTTCTCGTGGTGATTCATTTTCTCCATATTTCAGTAAGAAGAGTATTTTCATATCTGCTAAGTGAGAAGAAATGTTGCACGGAAAGGTCACAGATTCCACTCAGTTGTAAATGTGTATGCTAAATTTAATCTCGCTTTTCTTATCGGAGTCTCATTTTGTAAGATTTTCTTAGTTAGTCGGGAGAGTAAATTACACGAGGTAAACACGATTTTCATTTTGTGATGATAGTGAAGAATATATATTTTTTTAATGAAAGGATCTGACTTGCCATGGAATTTTGATATTCTGTAGTGTAGCTTGACATAACGGTACAAACGCCTACGCGGTATTACGATAGTTACGCGAGATACGCGGTTTAGTACAGTGTTTTTATTAAACCCTATTTCTAGATTATTTCTATGGCTACAATAGGTATTAGTATAAGACAATTATGCGAGTTTCTTATCATCAATGTTTTTTTCAGTCCAAATATCTAAATGTGTTGAAATGGTACGTTTTCTAATTATGTAAAATCAAATAACGAAGTTCTTTAATTTATGAAAGTAACTTTATAAAAAGATAAAAAGGGCCCAGAATGTTTCGAATTTCAGCAAAAATTTTCTAAAAAATGGGAAAGAAGAAGATTTTTTACGAAAATAGGGAAATACATTCTTTTGAATAAAATTAATGTAAGTACTACAAGTATATTAAATTCAATTTGAAATGCTTTTTAATCCCTAACATATCAAGTAAAAATATTGTCTTTTCAACAAAATAGATGTTTTTAACTAAATAGTTCAATTGTCAACAAAAATGATGAATTTTCATCCACCAAGATTAATTTTCTACCAAAAGAGATTAAATTTCTACTAAAAGAGATGAATTTTCAACAAAAGTATTGAATTATCAACCAACAGAGAAAAAAATGTCAACCATATTGTTAAATTCTCAAGCTAAAAAGATGAATTTTCTTCAAAACAGTTAAGTTTTTAACCCGAAAATATGAATTTTCAAGAAAAAAGTTAAGTTTCAACCAAATTGTCGATTCCTCAACCAAAACAGATTGATTTAAAAAAAATTAAAATATGAGTTTTCAACAAAAAAGTTCGTTTTTAACCAAACATTTAAATTTTCTATTTTTTTGTTGAAATTTAAGACCAAAAATACGAATTTTCCACAAAGCAGTTGAATTTATAACCCGAAAATATGAATTTTCAATAAAAAAGTTAATTTTCAACCAAATAGTTGAATTTTCGTCAAAACAGAATAATTTTCAACTAGGCAGTTGCATTTTCAATCAAAAAGATGATTTTTCTACATAGCAAGTGAATTTTCAACCCGAAAATATGAATGAAAAAAAAAGTTAATTTTCAACCTAATAGTTGAATTTTCAACCCGAAAATGTGAATTTTAAACAATAAAAGCTGATTTTTACCGAGTAGTTGCATTTTTAATCAAAAAGATGAATTTTCTATGAAGCAGGTGAATTTTCAACCCAAAAATATGAATTTTCGAAAAAAATTGTAATTTTCAACCAAATAGTTAAATTTTCAACAAAAAAGTTCATTTTTAACCAAATAGTTGCATTTTTAACCCGAAAGTACAAATTTTCAAGAAAGAAGTTAATTTTCAACCGAAAAGGATGACTTTTTAACAGAAATTTTAAATTTTTAACAAAATAATTACATTTTCAACCAAGTAATAAAATTTTCAACCGAAGAGGATGAGATGAACTTCAATTCAGCAACAAATTGTCTGAACTTAAGAGGATCAATATCCGAATTTCTGAATTTAATCTGGAATTTTTTAAATTCAGATCAACTTTACTTGAATTCAGATAAATTTTTGTTTAATTTAAGTCCACCTTTGAGTTTAAGTTCATTTCTGAATTTAAGGTTTAATTTTTAGAAGTATTTTTCTCACTGTGAAAGTAATATGGAAAATACTGTAAAACTTGCGATAAATAAGTAAGAATTTTGATCATTTATAGAGAGGATATTCTTCAATGTATTCGAATCATCACTGTTAAATAATTAAATAAATGAATAATGCCAAAAACATGATTAACAAATTTTTTAATTTGTTGCTTGAGTCCATAAATTTGAGTAACTAAAACAATTTTTTAAAATATTTTCATGTGCACCTAAAATTTGCATATTTAACATATTAATATTTTTAATAAAATAAACTTTTCTGAGATTAGTGAATATGATAAAAAGAAGTTTTATTTAAATAAGTAGACATCCAGTACTATAGATTTATTTAAAAAAAATGAAAAAACATCCTTATTTAATTTAATATTGCCATTTTTAAAACAAATTTAAGCACGTTCAAAAAAATTCCCTGACTTTTCTCTGGCCAAAGAAATTCTCTGACATTTCCACGTTTTCCAAGTGTTTATAAATCATCATTTCTTTCATAGAATTTCTAACATTAATGCATATATGTTTTTATTCTCGCGATTTTCGCAAAATTTTTCTTTGTACGAACATCACCTGAATTATTAAAAATGTTGTCAAATTTAGCTCGTGAATTACCTACGTGGCCCATATACATATTATTCAAAACCGCTGTTTGGACACTTGATATACATCATGTGCTACTTATCAGTAAAGATAATAGCGAGTATATTTTTTCCACAATTTTAAAGACAGACAACGCGCGTAAGGCCGTGGAAATTTTATTTTTAAAAATACGTAAAACTGAAATAAACTGAACAAAGTGAAATGATTTTTATTCCTAAGATTCAATTTCCAAATTAACCTTCTTTTTATAATTGTGGACCTTTCTATGTAAGGAATACACACGACGAGTCTGAATTTGCTGTAGATTATAACTGGAGTAGACTAGTCTTGATTTATTAGACCAAAAGAGACTCATTATGGCCCCTTTTAGTAAACATTACTGAATCTCATGTTCTATAACGAAAAAAAGTGCTATCGTAAGAAAAAAAGACGAGTTACGAACTGGATTCATCCCAGTTCATAAATATTCATCATTCCCTAAACATTCCTGCACAAAAAACAGTATACGACTCTGTTGCTTTTTAAAATGCAACTGGTTTGCAGTAGTATATAATTATTATCTCGGAATTAATAAAATATAAGAGCTAAAGGAAAAATATTTAATTCAAAGCGAACTGTTCCGAATGTAACAGAAAACTTTTATGGGTCAGTGGCACAATTCTATGCGATTTAGAATTTAAATTTATCTTTGTTTATCAGGTTCTAGAAGACATAGTAAATTTTTATATTCCCGTAATCTTTGTGCTCAGTGTACACTACAACAAAATAATTGCAAATCTCACTAAGTTGTGATTTATGCTTGAAAAAGTGATAAAATCAAATTATACTTTTAGAATCTTGCGAACAATTTTGATAAAAACTCAAAAAATTATCCTTGAGAAGATAATATGAACGTACATTTTCGTTAGTTGCATGAAATCTTCTAATTTTTATGACAGGCAAGATAAGATTTCTTCTCCATAATATGTATAATACAAACGTTATCAAAATTTTGTGTTAAATAAACCCAAGGCGAAAACATTTCATCACTTTCGTAATAGAGTTTTTTTATGTAGAATGGTTGGAATCTTCTGGAATTATTTTTCTTTTTCTCTCTTTATAAATCTTCGACATTCTTTCACAGTTCTAAAATCAATAACAAAAAGTATATCGGACTATTTGAACTCTGTGTTTCTTGTATTATCTTTATTACTTTTTAGCTGATAAAAAATGGCACAAAATGTTTTATTGACAGTGAAAAAGACCACATTTCAAACCAGAAATCAGGAAAGTGGATTTTTATATTTATTTGAATAATAAAGTATTAAAAATCAGAGCAAAACAATAGGAAACTCGTTTTGTGTGTATTGAATATTATGAGAAGTGCATGGAATGATTGCAAATTATTGCAAGTTAATGCACATATTGACAAAAAATAATTGCACAATTTTAAATTAGCATGATTGAAAATGAAATAACTCAAAATTTAAAGACTGAGGGACCGTCCATACGTTACCAATAAAATTAATGTAAAAACATATTGAATTCAATATAAAACACTTTAAATTCCTAATATTTCAAGTCGAGATATGTTGCATTTTCAAGAAAATAGTTGAATTTTCAGTCAAGAAATATGACTTTTATACCATAAAAGATGAATTTTCAAACAAAAATGACGTATTTTTAACATAACAGTTGAATTTTCGACTAAACAAGATCATTCTAGCAAAATAGTTGAACCAAACAATAGTTTCAACCAAATGGTCGAATTTTCAAACAAAAAAGATTAAAATCAAACCAAGAACGATTGCATTTTTAAGCCAAAAATACGCTTTTTTATAAGACAGTTGAATTTTCAACCATAAAGTTCATTTTTAAACAAAAAAGATAAATTTGAAAAATAATAGTTTAATTTCCAACCGAAAAAGTCCAAATTTTCAACCAAATAGTTACATTTTCATCTAGAAAATATGATTTTTCACCAAAAAAGTTAATTTTCTACCAAATAGTTACATTTTTATACAAATTGTGTAATTTTCAACCAAAAATAGGAATTTTAAACCAAAAAGGTTATTTAAAACAAATAGTTTAATTTTATACAAAATTGTTGAATGTTCAAGCAAAAGAAATACGATCAACCATAAAGGTCATTTTTAATCAAGAAAGATAAATTCTAAAAATAATAGTTTAATTTTCAACCAAAAAAGTCCAAATTTTCAACCAAATAGTTCAATTTTCAATGTAAAAATATGAATTTTCAAGAAAAAAGTTAATTTGAAACCAATAGTTTAATTTACCACAAAACTGTAGAATTTTGAACCTGAAACATGAATTTTCAACATTAAAATGATGAATCTTCAACCAAAAAAAAAATTAACTTTTTAAAAAGTTGTATACAACTTTAAACCAAGTAGTCGATTTTGCAACTAGAAAAAATACATTTTCTATGAAATATGTAAGAGTGTTGATGTTTCAACAAAAAATATGTTAATTTAAAAATTAAAAATAGTTGAATTTAAAAAAAAAAGATTCATTTTTAACCAAACAGTTAAATGTTCAACAAAAAAGGTCATTCTCACCAAAAAGTTTAATTTTCTACCGAATTGTCGAATTTTCAAGCCAAAAAGACGAATTTTCTACAAAAAAAGTATTATTTTCAACTAAAACGACGGATCTTAAACAAAAAAATTAATTTTGTTAAAGTAGTCAAACTTTAAACCAAGTATTGGATTTTTCATCCAAAAAAAGGTGATTTCTCAACGAAACATATAACAGATGATATTTCAACCAACAAAAATTTTAATTTAAAAAAAAAAAGCTTTGTATTCAATCGAAAAAGAAGATTTCCTTACAGCATAATAACAATTTTCAACAAAAAATGGAATATTTCTACTTTTTATTTAAAAAAAATAATTCTCATTAAAAAAACAACAAATTTTCAACACAATTGGAATCATCAAAGGAAGGAAGAATATCAAAGGAGTTCAACAGTCAATCCAAAAGATGTTTTTTTAACCAAGAAGATGGATTTTCTAAAAATGAAACTTAAATTTTCAATCAGAGATGAATCTTCAACCAAAAAATAAATTTGTAACAAATTGGTTCAACTTTCAACCAAGTAGTTGACTTTTTTAACCAAAAAGATGACTTTTTAATAAAATAGTTGTATTTTTGACAAAATAATTAAATTTCCAACCTTAAAAGAATGCCAAATAAATTATATAATACGGAGTTTTCAAAATTTAATATTTTTGTTATGAAAACATCTGAAATTCTCCGATTACAAATTTGATCAACGTTTTCGATTACACATCGCGTGATTCCTGAGTGTTTACATTTTTGAATTTAAAACACTATAACAATTTTTCGTCTTTCCTTGTACACGTTTTTCAAACCTAATCGCATCAACTTTTCGAATCCTTAACTTTTTCTTAAGAAATTATTAATCGCTGAACAAAAATAATATTTGAAAATTTATTTACAAGCACGCTTTATTTCTCTATTTATCTTTCACTCTTTAGAAATTTCGAAGCTCATTCAAGCTTTTGTATTCGTCATTCGTGCATATTCATTTCCACGTATATTTTGAAGTCTCTCGTAAATTGCATAATGCTGTTGACTGTTTCACAACTGCACTGTTATGCTTATGAATTGCATTGTAAATTTTTCTCCTCGTGAATTGAGAACATCATTTTGACTTATGCCATATGCCGCTGCCTCAGCAAAATCCCGGCGTGCAAATTATTTACGAGTTCACCGAATCGGGCCAAATGTTTATAAGGAGCCATCCGTAAATTACGTAACACATTTTTTTTTCTTTTTTTATCCCCACCCTCCCCCATATAACAATACGGAAGAAAAACGGTTGGACCTTCTCCCCCCCCCGCATATGTTATGTAATTTTTTAAAATATTTTTAGCCATGGGGTAAAAAAGACGTTAGGAATATCAGAATCTGCAAGGGATAGTTCAGTTCTATTGAAACTTGGTGGAATTATAGTGGTATTAGGAGACATTTTGAGCTTGTAGGATTTAAAAAAATTTTCAAAATTTGGGCGTTACGCCATATTGAATTTTTGGGTTAGATTTTTTTTAATTATCGACAGTGCGTGAACCGATAATTGAATTTTAATGAAATTTTGAGGTATAAGAGATGAAATTATACAAATATATATTATATAGATGAAAAAAATGGTTGACTTTTAATGGTTATTGTTATAAACAAGTTATATTAACAAACAGTGAGAATTATTTAATTTTATAGACAAAGTGATGCTTAATCATAAAAATATAATAATAAGAACCTTCCATTCTGAATCTTCAAAATTGAAACACATATTAAAAAAAAAGCTTCAGCATTATATCATTTAAAACTAAAAACATGCCAAATTATTTAATTCTCAATTGTAAATCTCCAAAATTTAACTATTCAAAAAAGGTTAAAAAATATACCTGAAAAATATAAATTTCAAAAACTAAATAATTTTCAATTTCATATTTTCAAACTTCTAGAATATTCAATTTTAACTCTTCAAAATTGTTGAACTTTGAATCGTAAATCTTCAAAATTGAACTGCATATTTAAAAAAACCATTCAAAACTACATAATATTAAATTGAAACCATTCCAGATTAATGTATTTTTGACTGCGAATCTTCCAAATTTAGCTATTCAAAAAAAAAAAAAACGTTTGAAATTGCATACCTTTAAAATATAAATCTTAAAAATTAAACAATTTTTAATTGCAACTCTGTAAAATTGTTGGAATTTGAGTCGTAAATATTTAAAATTGAAGAGTTTCTAATTCTGAAATTTTGAAATTAAGAATTCTGTAATTCTGATATTTTTTAATTTTTTTAATTTGTTAGATTTAAAATTTAAAAGTCTTGATTTAAAATTTGTTAAGTCATCCAAATTCAAGAATTTCGATTTATACATCTTTAAAATTGAATAATTTTTCATTGCAAATCTTCAAAACTGAATAACATATTAAAAAAAAATTTAACATTACATCATTTTAAACTAAAAATATTCGAAATTAATGAATTTTCAGTTTCAATTCTTGAAGATTTTTCAGTCTTTAATATTGAAGATTTTCAAATTATAAAAGTTTGAAATTTAAAATTCTATAATTCTGATGATTAACATTTGCAATTTTTTTATTTGGAAGATTGTGAATTGAAAAGTCTTGATTTCTGATTTTCAAACTAATTGTCCAAATTCAAGAATTTTGAATTATACATATTTCAAATTGAAGAATTTTCTATTGTAAATCTTCCAAATTTAACTACATATTTTAAAAAAATATTCAAAATTACATCATTTTAAAATAAAAAAATTCCAGACTAATGATTTTTTAATTTTTAATCCTCATAATTTCGTTATTAAAAAAAGCGTTCAAAATCACATACTCTAAAATCTAAATCTGAAAAACTAGAAATTTTTAATTATATATTTTCAAAATTCAAGAATTTTCAATTGTTACTTTAAAATTGTTTCAACTTGGAACTGTAAATCTTTAAAATTGAAGAGTTTTTAATTCTGATTTGAAATTAAAAATGTTGTAATTCTGATGATTAGAATTTAAAATTCTTTTAATTTGGAAGGTTTTAAATTGAAAAGTCTTGATTTTTGATGTACAAAATCATCGTAATTTAGGAATTTTGATTTCTACATCTTTAAAATTGAAGAGTTGTCCATTGTAAATTTTTAAAATTTCATTCCAAACAAAAAATTCAACATTACATAATTTTCAAGCAAACACATTCCAAATTATTGATTTTTCAATTGTAAATCTTCAAAATTCAACTATTTAAAAAAGGGTTCAAAATTCCATACTTTTGAAATATAAATCTTAAAAACTAAACAATTTTCTATTAAATATATTTTCAAAATTCAAGAATTTTCTAATGTAACTCTTCAAAATTGTTGAACTTGCAATTGGAAATATTTAAAATCGAAGAGTGTTCAATTATAAAAAATTGAAATTAAAAATTCTGCAATTCTGATGATTATAATTTAAAAATTTTTAGATTTAGAAGATTTAGAATGGAAAAATCTTAATTTTTGATCTTAAAAATCATCAAAATTTTAGAATCTCGATTTATACATCTTTAAAATTAAAGAGTTTTCAATTGTAAATCTTCAAAATTGAACTATTTAAAAAAACATATATTAGCATCTTTCTTATTTATACATGATTCATGATTTTCTACTGTAAATATTCAAAATTAATTAGATATGCTAATTTACAATTGTAAATATCTTCAAAATGGAAACCTATTGAAAATTGGAAACATCAAAAGGATTTAGAATTCCAGAAACAGACGGATTTTTTTCATATTAAAGAAACAGTTTCTTTAACATAATTGTTTTCATTTAATTAGAGATAACTTGAAAATTGAGAAAGTCATTGTATATTTAAAAAAAATTATTTGTTCACAACAAAAAAATTTCTTTGAGTCAACAGAAAGTTCTTTTAATCAACAAAACTTTTCTTTAACTGACAGCCAATGAATACTTTTCTTTGATTCAAAGAAATATTCTTGGAATAAAAGAACCTGTTTTCTGCCTGTTCGTATTTTAAGAACATCTCATGACGATAACAAATTCAAAATTAACTTATTAATTTTTTTTTCTTCTAATTCCCGTCGGGATAAACTCTTATACTTAAATAAAAGTAATCTGTACATAGATTACTGAAAACAGCTTAACATTAAAATTGTATCAAAGATGATACAGCTATTTTACTATTTACTTTATTTTATGATTGCTAATTATATTTTATAGTACTTTAAACTGAGGCATATATTTTTATTTGATTATTAGGTAATGAAAATAAGAAAAACGTTATAAGCGCACGTAGCGCGCTATTTGTAAAATTTTTCAAATGATTAGTACATCTCCATTTATTTTACATTACGTTTTATTTTTTTCATCTTTTGAAATTCTTTGCTAACAGCCACAACCTTCTTCCAGAGATGCTCTTTTCGGAAGCACCATAAATTGCTGAATAAGCTGCGACGTAAAGTCACATAAAAAGTGTCGAATTTTGGGGACAGTAGTAATTTCAAAAATTGTAGAAAAATGATGGACGAGAATCAAAATAATAATTTAGTTATACCTAAAAAAAAGCTGTAACATAATTTACGGATGGCCCGTAACTGCGGTGTAAATGTGAAATACATCGCCTTGGACAACTGGTGTTACCACTTGTCAGATGCGCGCATAAAATCTGCCAGGGGAAAGTAAATGCGACATGAGCGATAGTAATTCAATTATAAGAAGGACAAGAAGTAAATATAGAAAGTCAATGCAAGATTTTTATAATAAATTTTGTTGCCTATATTATATATATAAATTGGCCCTACCAATCGATTGCTAATGAAATTAATTTATGCAGAAGAATGATTAAACCTTTTGTTTCAATCAGTCGACGAAAACGTCTGGAATTCATGTGGATAATTAATCGTTTCAGAGAAAATTAATGAAAATTCATTCTACACTGACCACGCTTTGATTAATTATTCGATTGAAGCAATTAAAGAGTGTAGTATTTCACACTTGTAGAAAACGATAATTAATACTTTTTTCTTCTTCGTAGTACAGGTTATATAATGAGAAAGATTTCACACTCTTTCCCCCTATTCTCCACTTTTCCCCCTTTTTAAAGAAGTCATTTTTTCCCCTGTTTTCAGGAAACTTTCCCTTTTTCAAGTTTGCCACCTAAATTCGAAATGGATTAACATAATCGAATAAGAAAATCCAACCATTTTGGGTTGAAAAGCTTTTTTGAGACCTATTTGGTTGAAATTTAAAGTATTTTGTTGAAAATTTAACTATTTTTTCGAAATTTCATATTTTTGGTCGAAAATTCAACTGTTTTGTTGAACATTCGTTTCTTTCAATAGAAAATTCATCTTTTTGGATTTAAAAATGCAACTTCATTCGCAGCATATAATTAAAGATCAATATTTAAAAAAAGATTGATATAAGAGCAGTACACTGAAAAAACTAACATCAAATATAATTAATTATACATATGTGATTGAAAAATATAACATCAAGTGTAGAACCTTTTTTATTTGAAGATTAGATTATTCGGTTGCTAATTGATCTTTTTGGTTGAAAATTGAAAGATTTTGTTGAAAATGCATCTATTTTGTTGGAAATTCAATATTTTTACTTAGAATGTTAGAAATTTTAAGCGTTGAAAATTGAATTCAATATATTACCCACATTAAAATTTGTTTGAAATCATTAATTTTTCCTAGTTTCGTGAAAAATCTTCTTATTTAAAACTGCTTTTTAATTAAAAATGTTCACTTTTTAGGTTGAAAATTCAACTATTTTGTTGAAAATTCGTCTTTTTTGCTTAAAGGTTCTACTATTTCGTTGTAAATGAAATTCTATTGTTGAGAATTATTTGTTTTTTGAAAATTCAATTATTTTATTGAAAATTCATCTATTTGGTTGAAAATTCATATACTTTGTTGAAAATTAGTCTTTTCTACTTAAAAAAATTATCTTCTTAATTAAAAATTCATCTTTCTGATTGAAAATTTACGATTTGGTTAAAAATTCATCTATTTTGTTGAAAATGCAATATTTTTGTTTAAAATGTAAGGAATTTAAAGCGTTTCAAGCTAAAAATGTTTACTTTTTCGGTAGAAAATTCAACTATTTTGTTAAAAAGTCGTCTTTTTGGTTGAAAATTCTTCGTTTTAGGTTGAAAATTCAAGTATTTGGTAGAAAATTAACTTTTTCCTTGAAAATTCATATTTTTTGGTCGAAAATTCCACTGTCTTCTAAAACATTTGTCTTTTATCCTGAGAATTCAACTATTTAGTTGAAAAGACAATTATTTTTGGTTAAAGTTTAATATTTTGTTCTAAAAATATGTTCTAAAATACTCCAATTTTCAGCTTGAAAAATTTTGTTGGAAATTTATGTCTTTTGGTAGAAAATTAATATTTTTTGGTTAAAAATTCATCTTTGTAGGTTGAATATTCAACTATTTTGTTAAAAATTCGACTATTTTGTTTGAAAGTTCAAGTATTTGGTTGTAAATGCAACTGCTTTGTTGAACATTTTTCTTGGTTGAAAATTCAACTATTTGGTTGAAAATTCATCTATTTTATGGAAAACTGGTCTTTTTTGGTTCACTCAGAAAACAATTTGGTTGAATCAACAAAATTTTTTTTGGTTCAACCATAGAATATGGTTATTATTTTGGTAGATGGAGTATTTGGTTGATTCAACAAATAATTGTTGTTGATTCAAATCAAATATTTTGTTGAATTAATAAAAATTTGTTTGATCCAAACAAATTGTCATGTATGTCCAAGAAAACAGTTTTTTTGGTTCAAGAAATTTTTTTTTCTGTGTGAAGAAAAATAATCTTCTTGACTGAAAATTCATCTTTTTGGTTGAAAATTCGACCATTCGGTTGAAAATTTCTACTATTTGGTTGAAAATTCAACTCTCGTTTCTTTAAATCCGTTTCTTTTGCAATAATGTTCTCTAAAACATTAGAATTTTCAGCTGGAAAAATTTGGTTGAAAATTCATATTTTCTAGTTAAAAATTAGTCATGTTAGGTTGAAAATTTAACTATTTTGTTGAAAATTCGACTATTTTGCTTGAAAGTTCAAGTATTTAGTTGTCCATGTAACTGCTTTGTTGTAATTTTTTTTTGGTTAAAAATTAATCTATTTTATGGAAAATTTGTTTTCTTTCTTGGTAGAAAAATAATTTCCTTGACTGAAAATTCATCTTTTTGGTTGAAAATTCAACGATTTGGTTAAAAATTCATTTATTTGGTTAAAAATGCAATATTGTTACTAAAAATTTGAGAAAATTAAACCGTTTCAAATTTAATTTAATATAGTACCGACATCAGGTTTTATTTGAAATAATTTATCCTCCAATTTTGATGAAAAATTTCCTTATTTAAAACTGCTTTTTTTTTAAATGTTAACATTTTCGTTTGAAAAACTGTTTTTGGTTAAAGTCTAATCCTTGTGTTTGAAAATTCGCGCATTTGATATAAAATTCCACTTTTTTGTTTGAAAGTTCAACTATTTCTTTTTAAATGCAAGTGTTTTATTGATTTTTTCCAATTCCACTGTTTGATTTAAAATTCATTTTTCTTGAATCCAAATGAACTTTTTTCTTGACGGCTTCCCCCTATTTCCCCGAAAGATTACATTTTGGGCTTTAAAGTCTGAATGCACTTAATGGAATAATTGAAATTTATTGACTCTCCGGATTTAATTTCAATGTATCTTCCTTTATCCTTCACGGAGGCTTAAAGTATAAAAATCGAGGCGAAAAAAAAGTACTTAGAGGCGTTTAGAATTACGTGTCTAGCGAATTTAATGGTAAGTGAAGTGAAAGCTCACGGTTAGGAGGAAAATGCATTTTAGAAACTGCCATTAGAGCATTTACGGCGCAAAAACTAGGTGTAGCACCCTAAATAAATTACTGGGACGAAGAATCGCAGTTAAATTTGCGTTTACCGTATGCGTTGCGCATCAAGCCGAAGAACTTTATGGTAATAACTCGAGGTCGCGGGAGTGTCTATCCGGGCACGGTTACACGTCTGCCATTATGGAGCTTACTTTTTCGCAATCTCTTCACTCTCCATTTACCGCCATGAAAATCAACTCGCGATCTTTGAAATATCGAACTGAGCATGTGAGATTCGTAAAAACCGGCGTTATCTCTCGACCGCGATTTACTGCCATTAACCTCTTAGCGGGCAAAACAACCTCAAGCGCGCGCTCGCGCTTAGACCATTAAGATTTAAAGAAAAACAGTTCCACCTTCCGCTTCGCGAAATAACTTTCCAAGCAATAAAAGTTAGGAGCAACGATCTTTTTTTTTCAAGAAATTCTTGTGTTTGTAAGTGCCATTTTCAGGGTGGCCACCGAGGGCAATACAACTCTTATAAAGTCGATCCTGTGGAGGATTACTTACTCTCTAAATCCGAATTAGTAGACATTTTACTAATACAATTAGTAGCATTGTGTCTGACTGCTAAATTAGTCATTTTATCACTTTCCACTAACTGAAATGGTAAGATTTATGTTACTAAGTGAATTAGTAATTAATATGTTATTAATATGCTTAGTAGTACTAACTTACTAATTCAATGTGTAGCAATGAATTGCTAGGGAAATATAATTTAATCATTTTTCAAACACTTTCTGCTGGATTTGGGTTTTATTAAAGAAAGTTTATTCTTTTCTCAATTTTTTATTCTACGCTTATATTGTTATATTAATAATATGAGTATACATTAAAAATTATACTAGTATAGTATCCTGATGATTAAACAAAGTTCAAAGAAGTTAGATATAAGTTAAAGGATTTTAATGAAAGCATATAAGTAATAAAACAAACACTCTTAGGAAAGCAAAACAGCATTCTTAAAAATTAAAATATTGAAATTAATATAATTTTATGAAATCATTAATATGAAATCAAATCGGCTTTTTCTCATTACAATTTCAATAATATGAAAAAAATGCTCATATAATTATTGTAAAAGTAATAAGACAGAAACTAATAGATAATTTTTCAAGAAATGAATAAATTTTCAAATTGTTGAATCGAATGGCGCTATTGGTTTTTACGTAGATCGCATTTTTAAACAATTGATAAATTACCATTTTTCCTGCAAAATTATCTTCATTGTGAAATCAGAAAATTGGTATATTTTGTTGAAAATTATTCTTTTTTAGTAAAAAAAAATCTTATTGATTAAAAATCCATCTTTCTGATAAAAAATTGAACGATCGAATGGCGCTATTAGTTTTTAAGTAGCTCGCATTTTTAAACAATTTATAAATTAGAATTTTAGTAGTAGCATTACCAATTCCTTTAGTAGATATAGTTACTAATTCATTTAGTCGGTTATTCTTACACATTGAATTAGTAGATTTTTACTAATCAGCAGTAAACAAATGGCTCTATTTGAATTAGTAGAAAACTATTACCAATTAGTAGTTTTCTATTAATTAAGATTTAGAGAGTAAGTTGTCAAACTGGCATACTAATAATCTGACTTATACTAATAGATTGTGCAAGAACATGGAATAATAAATGTGAAACACAATCGACCAAAGAATCGAAATTACAATCAAACCAACCACACAAAAAATTAAACTTATGATTGTTTATAAACGTTTCAATCGATTTAACGAATTACCCTCTGAGCATGACCTATATGTTGTATTTTATCGCTCAATGTAGTGACTGCCCTCTCGTTATCTTTATATAAATAGCTTACATCCAAGGTGCAGGGATAATCTGTGCCGCTCATTGTGAAAAAAAAACAAAAGTGCACTCATCCTTCAAATGGTAATTTATAGTCAATCTCAGTCCTCGAACAAACTTCAGGGATCAAAAATAGTGCAAATAGTGTCAAACATTTGAAAAAATAGTGCAGGGATCACAGCGCAAAAGGAGCTCAAAAAAAGAGGAAATAATTTTCTCACGATAAAGGGGAAAATACCCAGGCGGAAAAATTATGTATAGCTTATACACAGTGTGAGGTATTATATATAATATTCAATTGTTTTATACATTTTTTGTATAAAACAAATAAATATTATATATAATAATTCACACAATATTTAAACTATATATAATTTTTCCGCCTGGGTAGGGGAAACATTAAACATTTTTTTGACATGTCGAAAAGAACAAACAACCTTTTTATAAGAAATGTTATACTTATAAATAATTTTCAATGATTTTTCAATCACTTCTGCCATTCAAGAATTTATTTTTAAAAATTGAATATACTTAGGTCGTTGGAAATCCATTCACAGTGATGTAAAAAATCCGAAAAAAAATCAAATTTCAATGTAAATTTAAAACTAACCTCTTCAGTAGAGCGAAGTAAAAATGCTAAAATTAATCGACATATTCAACTTTTTTTAAATGTGTGCATATGACTCCATAAAAACATCTTTTTGCACATTTTCAAAAAAGTGTTATTAAGCAAAAAATATATGTTTAAATTTCGTAATTTTTTATTATTTTCGACTAGTAATAGCTGTAAATACAACAAATTTTGTCATGATTTTTGAACCCATAGGAAAAATTCATAAATAATTTATTTAAGTGCTATGATTGCTGTAATTATTATTCAATAATGGGTACACTTACTAATTTCAGATAATTTTCCGCGTGATTCAAATACTGTATTTTCAAATATCGCATATTTGAAGAGAAAAGAGGAAAAAGGGAAATTTTGTTGAGAACAGGGGAAAAAAGGGAAATTTCGAGAAAAAAGGGGAAGACTGTGCACCCTGAATAGTGTCATACAATTTTTCAAGTATTAATCTTATGTTCAGTCTCAATTTGAAAGTGTTACAGTCCGAAATCCACAAGTTCAGTGGAAAATTAACTTTAATTTTCAAGCAAAATTTCCAGTTTTTAACCTAATATTTTTAAAATATAAAAAATGAATTCAAGTTTTATTTAAAATGTTATTCATAGTTTACAAATTATCAAAATTCTTATTTATGGCAGGTTTCACATTCTTTTTTCCATTCCCTATTCCTCTCTTTTTTTCGTTTTTCCGCTTAAATGCGAACTGAATTAATATAACACTATAAGAAAATTCAACTATTGTTGGTTGAACTTATTTTGTTGCGAATTCAAACATTTTGTTGAAAAGTCATACTTTTTGGTTGAAAATTCAACAATTTGATCGAATTTTTTTTTTCTTTAATAAGAATTTTGTTGTTGAAAGTTCAACTATTTTGTTGAACATTCATGTTTCTGGATAAAAAATTCGTCTCTTTCTGTAGTTTTTTCATCTGTTTTGGTTAAAAATGCAACTGTCTGCTTGAAAATTATTCTGTTTCGATTGAAAAATAACTTTTTTGTTCAGAATTGAACTGTTTTGTAGAAAATTCTTATTTTTGGCTCGAAAATTATACAATTTGGGAGAAAATTAACCTACTTGGTTGAAAATTCATGTATTTTGTTGAAAATTCTCCTTTATAGTAAAAAAACAACATTTTTTTGGTTAAAAATGCAGCTGTTTGGTTGAAAATTAATCTGTTTAAGTTCAGGATTCGAGTATTTTGTTGAAAATGCGATTTTATTGGTTAAATCGAACTGTTTTTTATTTTTATTTAAATTATTTTTAGTTGATATATCAACTATTACATTTTTCGTTAAAAATTCACCATTTTAGTTTGAAAATTCAACTATTTTCTTGAAAATTCATCTTTTTTTAATAAAGATTCAACTGTCTGGTTAAAATTTAATCGTTTTCTATTAAAAATTAACTTCTCTGTTGAAATCTTTTATTCTGGGGTTGAAAATGTAACTGCTTTGTAAAAAAATCGTATCTTCGATTCAAAACTTCAATAATTTGGTCAAAAATGTATCTATTTGGTTCAAAATTGATATCTTTTTGTTCACAATTCGCCTTTTTGGTAAAAAATCAATATTTTTGGTTAAAAATTCAACTATTTGTATTTACAATTGTTTAGTTCAAATTTCCCTTTTTTATTGAAAATTCATTTTTAACTGTTTTGCAGAATATTCATATTTTCAGGTAGAGAATTCAACAATTTAATAGAAAATTTAACTATTTGATTGAAAATTTATGTAATTTGTTGAAAGTTCGTCTTTTTTAGTTAAAAATGCAACTGTTTAGAATAGTTAAAATTTCACTTTTTTATTGAAAATTCATATTCAACTGTTTTGTAGAAAATTCATATTTAAGATTGGAAAATTCAACAATTTCATAGAAAATTTAAGTATTTGGTTGAAAATTTATGTATTTTGTTGAAAACTTGTTTCTGTTAGTTAATTACAACTTTTTTTATTTCAAATTAAATTCTTTTTTTGTTAACTCTTTCAGTTAAAACTTATCTTCATTCGTTACAAATTAAATTTTTTCAAGGAAATTTCAAGCATTTGTTTGAAAATTCAACTATTTTATAGAAAATTCGTCTATTTGGCTTAAAAATTCAACAATCTGGTATAAAAAAAACTACTTGGTACAAAATTAAACTGCTTTGTTAAAAATTATTTTTTTTGTTGAAAGTTAATTCTCCTTAATAAAAATTCAACTGCTCCATTTTTGGTTAAAAATTGATATGTTTAGTTTATAAATTCAATTATTAAGGTAAAAATTTGAAGAAAGAAAATACAAAAGAAACATTAATTATATAAAATTTGGACTAGCATCACATCTATTGTTCAAAATATTAAGTGAACATTTGATGTGATTTGTTGAAAAATTAACTGTTTTGTAGAAAATTCGTCTTTTTGGCTTGAAAATTCAACAATTTCGTACAAAATTCAAATATTTTGTACAAAATTAAACATTTTGTAGAAAACATATTTTTTTAGATTAAAAATTAATTCTCTCTATTGAAAATTTAACTACTCAATTTTTGGTTAAAGATTGTTCTTTTTTGGTATAAAAATAAAAAAATAATAATAAAAATAAAAATAAAATAAAAATAATAAATAAATAAAATGAAAATAGTAATAATAAATAAAAATAAAAATAATAAAAATAAAAAATTATTCAGGCAAATTTTTTAGAAAAAAAAATATAAACTAAAACTGAAACTGTACCTACATGGTTGACATTTGAACTACTTTGTTAGTTCATAAGAAACAGTAACATTTCACCCCCCGCTCCCTTCCCCCAATCGTCTAACGTTATTTTTGAATGACCCTCAATAAATTCAGGTAAAAAATTTAGTCAGTAAAAATTAAGTAAAATAAAAAATTACGCACAAAAACTTTTCAAAAATATTTTTCATGGAAAAGTAAAGAAATGGTGGCATTAGGGAATATTTTTGGAAATAGTAATGAGTCCAAGGTCTGCAATCTTAAAAAACGTAATTTTTATAAAGAATCTAAGTATTGGAAGTGATATTTTTTTCATGATTTCAATTCTGGGGATTAATTAAAAAAACAATACTTTTCTTTTTCACGTTGAAAATCCAACTAGGGGAAAAAATGGCCTATAGTGAGTAATGCAATAACCTACACTGGATAATCACTAATTTAGAGCACAAATAAAAGAAAAATAATTAATTTTAGTTTTAATTTCTAGTAATTGAACTAAATTAATTATTTTACATATATCAGTATTTTTAATTAATGATTATCCACTGTAGGTTGCATTATCCACTTAAGGGAGGTTCCCCTACTTTCCTAAAAGATAATGTTTTTGGTTAAATATTTATAATTTTAGTTAAAAACTCGTTTTTGTTTGTCAAAAATTAATTTGTTAAACTGAAAATTGAACTTTTTGTTGAAATTTTCAAAGAGAGCAATTTTTAACTATTTCAACTAAATGAATAGAGTCAAATTATTAAAAAATCAATAGAAATCTCAAAAACATCAATTAAAAATAGTCATGCGTTTTTAAAACTAACTGACAACGTAATAATACCTTTTGATCACATATTTGTCTCTTTTGTTGTAATAGCTATGTTTCCAAACATCCCTTATGAAAGAGTTGAAAATGCCATACAAAAACGTTGGGAATTGATTGAAATTAATACCAAAATTCCGAAAAAACAATTTCTTGATGCTATAAAATATGTTTTTCATTCTGTATACTTCAAATTT
>JAABKJ010002612.1:0-27710 GCA_011634705.1 Andricus grossulariae | reverse complement strand
TTTCTTACCATCCCATAATTTCTCCTACTTCCACTCACTACCCCTACTTCCTCACTTTTTTATACTTTTCCCCCTCAGTTGCCTTCCTCATAGCGCCCTAATTACCCGCCCCTTACTTTTCCTACTTCCTCAACCCTAATTTCACCCTCACACCACCACTATGCACAATCATGTCCAATTATTTCTCTACTTCCCCTCCCTAGCTTTTCCTCACTCACTCTACTTCCTCAATTATTCATCCCTTTCCCCCTCACTTCCCTTCATTATAACCTCCTAATTCCCCTTCCCTTACTTCTCCTACTTCCTCAACCCTAATTTCACCTCACATTCCCTACCTTCACGTCCCGTAATTTCTCCTACTTCTCCTCACTCCCTCTACTTCCTCACTTTTTTATCCTTTTCTCCATCAGTTCCCTTCATCATAGCCCCCTAATTACCATCCCCTTACTTCTCTTACTTCCTCAACCCTAATTTCACTCTCACACCTCCACTATGCACAATCATGTCCAATTATTTCTCCAACTTCCCCTCACTCCCTCTACTTCCACACTTATTTATCCTTTTCTCCCTGAGTTCCCTTCCTCATAACCCCCTAATTACCCTCCCCTTACCTCTCCTACTTGCTCAACCCTAATTTCACCTCACATTCCCTACCTTCACTTCCTCACCTCTCATTTCCCTTTCTTACCATCCCATAATTTCTCCTACTTCCACTCACTACCCCTACTTCCTCACTTTTTTATACTTTTCCCCCTCACTTCACTTCCTCATAGCCTCCTAATTACCCTCGCCTTACTTCTCCTACTTCCTAAACCTTAATTTCAACTCACATTCCCTACTTTCACGTCCCATCATATCTCCTACTTCTCCTCACTCCCTCTACTTCCTCACTTTTTTTATCCTTTTTCCCATCAGTTCCCTTCATCATAGCCCCCTAATTACCCTCCCCTTACTTTTCCTATTTCCTCAACCCGAATTTCACCCTCACACCTCCACTATGCACAATCATGTCCAATTATTTCTCCTACTTCCCCTCCTTAACTTTCCCCCACTCCCTCTACTTCCACACATATTTATCCTTTTCTCCCTGAGTTCCCTTCCACATAACCCCCTAATTACCCTCCCCTTATTTCTCCTACTTCCTCAAACCTAATTTCACCGCACATTCCCTACCTTCACCTCCCCACCTCACATTTCCCCTTCTTACCATCCCATAATTTCTCCTACTTCCACTCACTCCCTCTACTTCCTCACTTTTTTACTTTTCCCGCTCAGTTGCCTTCCTCATAGCGCCCTAATTACCCTCCCCTTACTTCTCCTACTTCCTCAAACATAATTTCACCTCACATTCCCTACCTTCACCTCGCAACCTCTCATTTCTCTTTCTACCCATCCCATCATTTCTCCTACTTCCACTCACTCCCTCTACTTCATCACTTTTTTATCCCCCCCCTCAGTTCCCTTCCTCATAGCGCCCTAATTACCCTCCCCTTACTTCTCCTAGTTCCTCAACCCTAATTTCACCCTCACACCTTCACTATGCACAATCATGTCCAATTATTTCTCCTACTTCCCCTCCCTAACTTTCCCTCATTCCCTCTACTTCCACACTTATTTATCCTTTTCCCCCTCAGTTCCCTTCCTCAAAAACCCCCTAATTACCCTCCCCTTACATCTCCTACTTCCTCAACCACAATTTCACCTCACATTCCCTACCCCCCCTCATTTCCCCTTCTTACCATCCCATCATTTCTCCTACTTTCCCTCACTCCCTCTACCTCCTCACTTTTTTATCATTTTCCCCCTCAGTTCCCTTCCTCATGGCCCCCTAATTACCCTCCCCTTACTTCTACTTCCTCAACCCTAATTTCACCCTCACACTTCCACTATGCACAATCATGCACAATTATTTCTCCTACTTCCCCTCCTTAACTTTCCCTCACTCCCTTAACTTCCACACTCATTCATCCATTTTCCCCTCACTTCCCTTCCTCATAGCCCCCTAATTACCCTCCCCTTATTTCTCCTACTTCCTCAAACCTAATTTCACCCTCACCCCTCCACTATGCACAATCATGTCCAATTATTTCCCCTACTTCCCCTCCCTAACTTTGCCTCACTCCCTCTACTTCCACACTTATTTATCCCTTTTCCCCTCAGTTTCCTTCCTCATAACCCCCTAATTACCCTCCCCTTACTTCTCCTAATTCCTCGACCCTAATTTCACCTCACATTCCCCACCTTCACCTCTCCATCTCTCATTTCCCCTTCTTCCCGTCCCATCATTTCTCCTACTTCCCCTCACTACCCCTACTTCCTCACTTTTTTATACTTTTCCCCCTCACTTCCTTTCCCTCACTTCCTCTACTTCCACACTTATTTATCCTTTTCCCCCTCAGTCCCCTTCCTCATAACCCCATAATTACCCTCCCCTTACTTCTCCTACTTCCTCAACCCTAATTTCACCTCACATTCCCTACCTTCACCTCCCCACCCCTCATTTCCCCTTCTTCCCGTCCCACCATTTCCCCTCACTTCCCCTACCTGAGAAAAGTACGACGGACGGACACCCGAAGAAAACTATAAGGGTTTCTGACCGGATCTGCGAAACCTTACAAATGGTTAAATAGTGTCAATATTGGCGGAAGGAAAAGTCTGAAAATAAAAGATAAAAAGCTGAAGTTTAAAGTATTAAATGAATAAAGCGAGAGGATTTAAGGTAATGGAACTACGGCCCTGGACTGAACCCACCCCCGTGAAACGTGCACTCCCTGATGTTGCTGGTTTCACCATTACCACATTCCCCCGTCCCGTTGGTGTTTCATACTATTACTCCTTCTCCTCTTTGTCGCGTTTTTCTTTAGCTTTAGTTTAGGATATCCTCTTTACGGATCGACGAACAATTTGCCAAAGACTGAAAAGCATTCCGATAATATTCGATCAAATTAACACTCTGTTTATCAGAACGATTTTTTTTAACCCCGTTCCATTAATAGAATTAATTACCTATTTTCAATCTTTTCCTTCTTCGTAATTATTCCAATTAGTCTCACTTTGATATTTAAAGAGAAATTTTCCCTCGATTTAGCTGTAACTAAGTTATTGGATGATTTCATTATCGAACACTTTTATAGGAAAAGACCAATTTGATTAACCAGGGTTGCTACACTCAGAAAACGATTTGCTGGAATCACCAACATTTTTGTTGGTTCAACCATAGATTATGGTTATTATATGGACGAAAAAATATTTGGTTGACTTGACTAAATTTTTTGGTTGTTTTTACCAAATGTTTTGGTAGATGGAGTGTTTGGTTGGGTAAATCGAATATTTTCTTGAATCGTCCAAAAGTCGTTCGATTTAACCAAATTTTCATGCAGTGTCGCAAATTTAGAAAAACAGTGTAATACATTTTTTCAGATACGTACTACACTTATCTGTAGTGCGAATTTAAACATGTATAGTTCGAAATAAAAAAAGTTTAGAATGAACAAATAACTATTTTTTAAGCAACATTTTCCGGTTTATAACATAATACTTTCTTTTCGGTATTATTTGGTTCAAAATTGAATTATTTTGTGAAAAATTTAATAATTTTAGTTAAAAGTGATACTTCTCGGTTGAAAATTCAACTGTTTTGTTGAAAATCCGTCTTTTTGGCTTGGAAATTCTATAAATCGATTGAATTTTTTTTCTTTTTCAACTAATCAACTTTTTTGTTAAAAATTCACTTATTTTGTTAAACGTTCATCTTTTTGGTATGAAAATTCAAATTTTAACGTAGAAATTTCGACTTTTTTGGTTAAAAATGCAACTGTCTGACTACAAAAATATCAGTTTCGGTTGAAAATTCAATTGGATTGAAGAAAATTCGTATTTTCGGCTTGAAAATTCAATAATTTGGTAGCAAATTTAACTATTTGATTGAAAAGTTCTGTATTTTGGTGTGTTTGATTTTAGTTAATTAATCTGTTTTAGTTAAGGATTCAAGTATTTAGCTAAAAATTCGTTTTTGGTGGTTAGTGGAAAAATCATCTTTTTAGGTGTAAAATTCAACTCCTTGGTTGAAAGTTGAACTACTTTCTTACAAGATCATTTTTTTGGTTGAAAATTCACGATTTCAATTGTTGAAAAATTCAACTGATTGGTTGAAAATGAACTTTTTTGTTGAAAATTCATATTCTCGGATTGAATATTCAACAATTTGGTATAAAAATCAACTATTTAGTACAATTTAGTAGGTGGGATGTGACGGAACTGCGCAATTTGAAATAGCCCAGAGTGGGGGACTTGTAATAGGTAAGCCTTGAAATAGGCAAGAGTTCACTGTTAAGTGTAGTTCCACCAAAAGTGTTTTAACGTTTAATCAAAAAAAGTTGAATTAAACCAATAAAATACGAATTTTTTAAACAAATTAGTCGATTCTTCAACTAAAACAGACTAATTCTCACATCAAAAAGAGGAATTTTCAAAAAAAGAGTTGAATTTTCAACCAAGAAAGATTCTTCAGTTAATAAAAAAATTCTTATTCAAAATGTTGAATTTTCAAGCCAAACAAGCGAATTTCCTGCAAAACAGTTGAGTTTTCAACCCGAAAATATTAATTTTTTATCAAAATAATTGAACTTTCAACAAAATAAATGAATTTTCTAATTAAAAAGATGAATTTCGAAGCAAAAATGAAATATTTACATTTCCAGTTTAAAAAAAAATTAATTTTCTACTAAAAAGTCTAATTATTAACCAAAAAATATATTTTTGGTCCATAATTGATTTCTTTTGGGTTAAAAAATCTACTATTTGGTTGAAAATTTAAATATTTTGTTGACAATTTAACTATTTTCTTAAAAAGTCATCTGTCAAAAGTCATCTGAAAATTCAACTGTTCTTTGAAAATTCTTCTTTTTGGATTGAAAATCCATCCTTTTTGAATTGAAAATTAATCCTTTTTGGTTTAAAATTTTAAAAATCGTCTTTTTGGCTTGACGTCTTTTCAATTACTGTCATTATCTACTTTTAGTATTCTATTTTGGTTGAAAAGTTAAAAATTCTACTATTTGGTCGAAAATTCAACTGTTTTTTTAAACATTCGTCTTTTTGGATAGAAATTTAATCCTTTTGGATTGAAAATTCATCTTTGGTAGAAAAGTCATTTTTATTGTTTGAAATATTTGATTTTTATTGCGGATGAAAATTCAACTATTAAGTTGAAAATTCAACTTTTTTTTTGTTGAAAATGTATCTATTTTGCTTGAAAATTTAACTATTTGGTTAAAAATTAACTTTTTTGTTGAAAATTTATCTTCTCGGGTTTAAAATTCAAATTTTTTTTTTTAAATTTGATTTTTTAGCTAGAAAACTCAACTTTTATGTGATTTACAAAATATATATTACCTTGAAGTTCTAAAATGTTAAATTTTTTCCTACATTTATAAAATAAAGGAATTGGTACAGAAATAAACGCTGTAAAGACAACCGGGAATAATGTAATTTTTGACCGGTAAAACCGGCAAATGGTCTGGAATTTTTTTTTAAGTTTGGGTGGCCACCTTGAGTTTAATTTTCAAAACATTCAACTCGATATTTTGTTTCGGTAATGTAGGTATTTTCACCTGATAAATGCTCTTTAAGTTATGTATTATCTCAAAAAATTGTAATTCTTCAAGCATGATGCACAATGTCGATTCATGTTTATACAGTCGAATCTGGATTTAGCGCCGGGTTTGGGGCTGATCTTGACGTTACATCCAGAGACTCGGAACTATTTCCCAACGGCGCGGCGTCAATTCTCGGAAGGGCACAATCCAGGGGAGCTAAATCCGGGTTTTACTGTATCTATAACTTGCACAGAGAATAGGGTACTTTACTTTGTTTATTGTTTACCTTCAAAACTTCAAAACTGAACCCTACAAAATCCCAATTTCGAAATTCCCGCGGACCAGACTTTTCCCTGACCAATTTTTCTTTTTCCCCGACCGTTCCAAATTTTTCTTTTAGTTATAAAAACAACCTTCAATCTAGGAGATCAATCATGTCAATGCAAAAAAACGATTGTTTCTAAATTTATTTTAAACACTTTTAATGCCAAGAGTAATATAGAATTTTATTAGAAGTCATCTACAAATTACGTAATAAATACGTGAAATACATGAATTTTCAAACAAATAGTTGAGGTTCAACTTAAAAAGATAAATTTTGAACCATAAATGGAAGAATTAAATTTTCAGTCAAAACAATTCATTTTCAACCAAGAAAGGAGTTTTGAATCTCTCTCCAAATGAACCAGTGAAATCTAACTGATTTCCAGTGAATTTCACTGGTTGAAACAGCCAGAAGTGTGTCACTGAAAATCAGTGAGATTACACTAGTTCACTCATCAGTGGAATTCCGTCACTGGTTTAACTCATGAACAACAACGTATGGGTGAAATCCCACCCAAGCTTTGATTACTTGAAGCTGCGCATGCGTGAATATTTCTTATCACCTTCTCCTTCCCAGTACCCTCAAATCCAGTCTTTGCAGATCAGGAAGGACAGGAAAGGCTATTCATTTTGCGAAAAATGTGGTAAATGTTTATATGGTGAGCATAAAAAAGTGATTTGCTATGGCTGCCTGAGTGCTGCTGATCTTTCAGAATAATTCGATTGAGAAACATGATATCTACTTCGTTCACAAAAATTTTTTTCCCACAAAAGGAAAGTTTTTTATACTTATTCGATTTTGATTTCGAAGAGTTTTTTTCCCAGAAAAGTTTGTATTTGATTTTGTGCCTTCATGAAGAGATTTGTTTCTAGTATTATTTGTTACCAAGCATTATTTGTAATAAAAGTTTTAATTGAAAAGCAATATTTTATTACTCTGAAATGGATTACCAACCATCTCTCCCATTCAGAATTTCAAATTCATCACAAATAACAGGGAATATTAAGTTGGGTTGGATCCCACCCCACGTTGTTAGTAGTGTTCTGAAAGTTCACGTTGTTGTTCTTGGTTTAATCAGTGAGGTTCGCTGGTTACTTAGCACCAGTAGTCATCTGGTCATACGCTTTGTCGTCCGTCAGCTGGCTAAGTATGACACTCGACATTCATCACTTTTGAGCTAAACTTCGCAAAATTATATTTTAAAACCCGCATTTTACTGTGACAAAAATAAATGAGGGTCGGACTGAAATATAATTGGATATAATATATTGCGCCTAACTGTGGAAGGCCCGTCCTTCGTGTCGCGTCGCTCAAAGTCAAAGGCAAACCCAAATGGCCAGGGGTCTTCCCACTTTCAAGCGAAAGATATTATATCCCCTGCTTATTGCAGCCAGCCCCAAAGATTTCGAACACAAACACTAGTACACAATAAAGCGTGCAATAAAGTTCGTTTTCACTCGAGGAATGCAAAGACCCGACCGGGGCGGGCCACGCGCGCACCAGATGACTGGATGTTCATGTCTTGACCGCGCTGAGCGCTATATCGCTGGTTGAATCTGTCATTGGGCGTCACTGACATAGTCAGTAAGGCTTTTTTAGTTGAGTCACTTACTAGTTCATCCAGTCAAAGTCGGATAATCACTGTTTCACCTGTGATAATTCAAAATACTGATTCAACCAGTGACAATTTCACTGCTTCAGTTTAACTAGTTAACTGGTAGGCTCATAATCAACGTTGTGTGCCAAAACTGGTCGAAGCAAATAATTCCGTATTCATCATGAAAGTTCATTTCCTAAGGATTTTTAGCAAGCTGATGACGAATCCGGGGTCGGAATTGAGAAATTCAAAATGGCGGATCCAATATGGCGAATCCAATATAGCGGACTAAAATGCAAAAAACACGTGACTTGAATGAAAGGCTGTACTGAAGAGTTTTTTAAGTCGCTGATAACTATTCTACTATATTATCAGCTATTTTGAGTTTTTCAATTTTGACTCTGGATTCTTCATCAGCGACCAAAAAAACCACGCAGTACTGACTTTTATTAAAATTACGTGACTTTCGCATCTTGGTCCGCCATATTGGAACCGTCATCTTGAATTTATCAATTTTGACCCCGAATTCGTCATCAGCGACAAAAAAAACTGGGGCATACCAATTTTTATCAAAATCCAGTGAGTTTTGTGGCAGTTATTCCAAGTGCGCATATATGCGTCATTACCAGTTTTATCACGGATTTTTTCTGCGCATATATGCCTCATTACCAGTGAACTGGTTAATTTTGTTATGAATTCGAACAAATTTGGGGGCGATATGCATGACAATTCGAGAAAAACAAAATCTTAAATGCATTTTTTGACTATCCTAGAAGAGGCTCATCGTGAAGGGTCAACCTCTTGTTAAATAATTGAATGAATATTAGTCACGATAATTAAAGAGGAAAAAATAGACTTCGAAATTAATTTTACAAATACGTTGGATGTTTCTCGATTGAAGCTGAGTTGAAAAATTGAAGTTTCTGCTCATGATATCTGAATATCAAATTTGTGAAAGTTGACGTACATTCTTATTTTTGTTCGAGCTGATGAATCGTGCGAATATTTGAGAAGTAATTTATTTATCTACTCCAATCAGCGGAAGGGTCGAGAATACGATTGACAGACTTTCGGTGAGGAAATATATATCTTGACCGATGTCAAGTGACGTCGAGTCGACGATTTGAATTTTTCGTTTAGACGAGTCCTCGACGAGCAACGTATGTAATTCGATAACATAAATCTCTTTACACATGCGAGCTAGGATCCGTGAGTAATAGGAACACAAGAATACAAGATACGGCAGAATTTTTGTACTTCTTGATCCCTTCACTCGTCGTGTAACGACAGTACTGGAATGTCGACGAATTAGCATAAGACTGTCCCAATGGCAGGGAACAAAAGCGTTTTACTCACGCAGGCTCATCATTGATAAATGTCCTATGCTTTCGCCAGAGTCAAGTACGTCCATATTTGCTACATTCCTTGGTAGATAATCTTTATTGTAGATTTTGATTAATGCTCATGGCAAATCCTTCTTAGAAATTAGAAATTTCTTCTGTTTTTCTGCTACTTTATAATTTTAAATTTAGTCTTCGCGGCTGATCATCATTTGTTCTTTTTTTAATTATGTATTTTCTGACTGTTTCTAAAACCATAACTGTATATCATTTCATTGGTTCAAAATTTTCTTAGAAATTAGAAATTGATTTTTGGTTGGTACTTTAAAATGAAGATTAGGCCTAGCTGATCCTAATTTTAATTATGCCTTTTCTGACTGTTTCTGATTGTGCTACTATAACTGTATATTAGGATGGTCCTTATTTATAGTATTTCAATTTTTATTCGAAGTCAAGTATTTTATAAAGTCAAACAGTTACTTTTTACGAAGTTTCAAAATATTTCGTTGAAAACTTAATAAAGGAACTATTTTCAACCAACTGCGGGAAAAATGTATTTTTTAATTTTGAATTAGCCGCTATTTTGTATTTTCTTATAATTTTGGCTTTTGAGATCTTGCATATGCTTGAGAATATACTATTAAATTTTTCCCCAATTTTTGGACACCCTTTGTTAATAACTTTAAGAAATAGCTTTTTTGGGCCCATTTAGATATTGGTAGGTTATGGTAGGTCGTGTAGGTTTCTTCAATTGAGCAATCGATGCGTCTCGAAGACGCGAACAAATATATCATATACATTACTATTGTATTCCCAATATTAAAAAAGTTTTACTCATATCAGCAAGATAAACAACATATATTTTTTAAATTTACATATCGGTATTGCTAGATAATAAGAGGTCATAGAAGGTTCGTCAATGGGTCAATCGACGAGTCTCGAAGACGCGAACGAACATGTCGGATACAGTACTGTATTATACCTAATATGAAAAAAGTTCTTCCCACATAAACAGAATATGAGAATACACACATTTTTTTGCAACTTCATAAATCGGTACGGATGGGACATAAAAGGTTCAACAATAGGTCAATCAATGTGGCTCGAAGATGGAAACAAATAGACTGCATATCGTATAGTTGCATTTTGAATCTAAAAAAAGTTGTTCTCATTCTTATTCTTTTTTTAATTCTGTTTTTTTTTCTGACGGTTTCTGATTCTGACACCATCATTATTGTATATCATTTTATTTGTCAAAAATCTCCTTAGAAATTAGAAATTGTCTCTTTTTTGGGACTTTAGAATTTAAAATTTACTCGTAGTTGATGACAATTCACAATTTTCAGATAATGGGGGGTTTTGATAGAAAATTATCGAAAATTCAAATACATATAGTGTTAACATTACTTGTTCGAAATGGTATTTATTATGGTAGCAATACCTTGAAGTTACATTGTCATATCTATCAAAAATAAAGACTTTTGTGATCAAACTATTTTTTATAATATTCACAAAAGGTATATATTTCAATATCTTCATGGTTCAACAACAAAAAACGTAAATTTTATTATTTATCACTAACTAAAACCTAAAAATCGTATGTCACACCGTCCCATTTAAAATTGATTTTCTCAGAACTGAATAACTTTTTTCGATAAAACTTTTTTTAACGTGCTCATGAACTCAAAATCTCGAAGATGTGTCACCATTAAGAAAAAAATAATAATTTTTGTCATGATTTTAAGACGCTTTTCAGAACCCATAAATTTCTTATCTCAAAATTAAACCTAATTTTTTGGAACTGAATGAATTTTTTTATCAAATCTTTCTTCCTGTATATTCAGAATAACTGGACGTTTCTTTTCAACCACACTTGTTTGGTACCGATGCAGCAATACTTCAGCTCGAAAGCAGATTTTTTAAATTGCGATTTCGATTTTACACAATTTTTTTTCGCTCTCCTGTACAGTTCTGACAGTTTCTGACTCTGACACCATCATTATTGTATATAATTTTATTTGTACAAAATCTTAGAAATAAGAAATTGTTTCTCAAGATTTCTTTAGAATTGAAAATTTATTTAGACCTTGCATCCGAACCTTATTTATTATTTTTTGATTTATATTTTGTTTTTGACAGTTTTGGATTGTGACACCATAATTCTGTATATAATTTTATTTGTCATACCGCATTCTTTCAAAAAGAGCTTTACAAAATTTTTATTCAAGTTCACCTTTCAGATGGTTAATGGAAATCCAAATGCAATATTTTTTGAGTTCCCTTCTTCTCACTGAGAAAAGACATATTTTTACGTGGTACGAAGTTTCGAATATTTTAATCCCTCAAAATTACAGTTAGTTTGTTTATTTCTATTTAATCATGATCTAAAATGTTTGAATATTTAAAATAGTTCAAATTAATATTGGAAAACAACTCAATTATAGGAACAACTCTAATGCTTAGAAAGAAGATATTGCGATATGAAAGTCAACGAGATAGAGAAAATTATTTTTTTGAAGTTATAAAATTTTTGTTAAAAAGAGCTAAACTAGATTATTTACTAGTTTTTAGATAATACTAGTTAAAATGTTTAGAATCTGAAACTATTTTCAGATTCTCACAGAATTCTGAAAATTCTTTTAGTTTGACATTTAATGCTTTATAGTTCATTTAAAATGTTTCAGATTCGAGAAGAATTCAAATGATAAAATCCTCCAATTTAAAGAACTGCAAACTGAAGAAATTCCCGAAAAATAAAATATCCGAATTATAAAAATTCCGAAATTATAAAATTGTTGCAACATAGAAATTCCAAATTGGAACATTCCCGAATAACCATATTCCAGACAGTTTATAATACTAGCGAATTTGAAAATTGCCGAATAATCAAAAATTCAACACTAAAATTCTCGAGTTTGAGCAATTAAAGAAATTGTTTTTTAATCAATATTATTGATTGGTTAAAAACACAATAATGAAAAGACAATTTTTTAAATGCTTAACGTTTTTTGGGACGATTGAAAATTAAAATTCCCGACACTAACATTTCCGAAAAAAAATTCGAAATAAAAAATTCTCGAACAGTTTGTAATATTACCGAATTTTTAAATTGCCGAATAATAAAATTTGCGACAGAAAACTGCCGAATTATAAAGTATCCAACACTGTCAAATTCCTCAATTATAAAACTCCCGAATCAAAAAAATTAGGAAAATTGTTTTTAATCAATATTATTTATTTATAAAAAATATATTAATGGAACTTATGATCTCTCGTAGAGTATAGAAGTGCAAAGAGCGATTACTGATAAGCGTATACTATTACAAATTTAGGGTACATATTAAGGCATTGTATTATTACAATTAAGCTATTTACCCTGTAATTGGCCTCGACTGCTGTGTATTATATTCAATAGAAAAAAAAATTTTTTAAATGCTTTGATCAGAGAACTTTTTTCAAATGTTCAATGAATTTTTTAAATTATTGTTCAAATATAAAATACATAAAAAATGTTTTTTGATTAAAATATTTCATCATTGTATTTTTATTGAATAAATATAATTGATTAAAAAGCAATATTTTCAATTGTTTGAATTTCAGCATTTTCAAAGCCGGATTTTTCATATTTTGACCATTTTTATAATAATTTCGGGAATTTCCTATTTCGAATATTATATTTTTTGGAATTTTATAGTTTCGGGATATTTATTTTTCGGGATTTTTAAATTTCCCCTGAAGGATACTGAATTTGATAAGCCAATTAAATTTCAGTTTTCAAGATTCGAAATAGTTAACATTTTAAACTTTCCGCTTTTGAAGGGAATGTAAGTTGAATTGGAATTCAAAAAATTGTATTCTGCTCTGAAACTTGAGCGTATATTCGAAGCTAGGGGGGCTCAATACATTTTTATCTCGAAATATTGATTATAGACAATTAAAGAATAAATAATTACAGTCCATTCAGTACGACCGTCCCCCATCCGAGTATAGCCGTGCGAAGGCTGCTTAACCTCGATGATCGAACGAGAATTCTTAAACAATTCCGTGTATCCAAGGGGACACTAAGACCTAACATATTTCATTCTAATATTGTTTGAATAGATAAATAATAACTACCTACATATATCCATAAATTAAAGTTTCGAACGTTTTCTAAAGTGAAAAACTTTCAAGCTGACACGAAATTAAAATATTTTGGTTTTTACAAATTTTGTAAGCTTTCAATTCAATAAGCCCAATAAAATTGGAAAATACCTTCAAGTGAAAAATTTAGTTAATAATTTTATGGCAGGGGAGAATAAAATAGGTGAAATCAACGCCATGGAAAAGTTAGTCAACTTCGGAAATTAATTTTTATTCTCATCTAAGGAAAATATTTCATTTAGCGTTTAATAGAATTTTTCATATGAAAGCCTTAGATTTAAAAATGTGTAACAACTTTAAGCATTTGCTTATTTAGGCTTTCAGAAGAATATTCAATAATTCTTCTAAACGCCTAAAGCGTTTTAGGCAATTAGTATGGAGTATTAAAACACGCATTAAATGGCTATCTACGATTGTATTGTTATTTTGATGTTCATATAATAATTGAAATGAACTTATACAATATAATAGAAGTAATGATTTTTTATATCATATATTTATAACGGCTTTTTATTTAAGTTCATGTTTTACAGGTTTTAAAAGTAAACGTTTTCTTTTTATTTTGCGATTCGGTCACGGAAAAAATTGAATGGCTAAACTGACCAATCAACATGCACAATTTGAATACTGAACGAATTTTTTTGGAATTTAGTAAATATTGCACCGTAAAATAGTCCCATTTACGATTTTCTTAGCACAAATTACAATTACAATTACATTCCCGTCGATTGACAATTCAACTGTTTGGTTGAAAATTAGTCTTTTTGGCTTAAAAATTCAACAATTTGATGAAATTTTTTTTCTATTTGACTAAAAAATTTTGTTGGTTGAAAATTCACCTCCTGTGGACATTTCACTTTTTTGGTTAAGCACCCAACTTTTTAAAAAATTAATCCGTTTGGGTTAAAATTAACTGTTTCGTTGAAAATTCATCTGTTTTGTAGAAAATCTGTATTTTTGGCTGAAAAATTCAATAAATTTGTAGAAAATTGAACTATTTGGTTGAAAATTCAGGTCTTTTGTTGAAAATTAAACTCTTTCGGTAGAAAATTAATTTTTCGAGTAATATTGCAACCTTTTGGTTGAAAATTAATCTTTTTCGTTGAGGATTCATGTTTTTTGTTGCGACTTCGTTTTTGTTGATTAAATTCGAATGTTTTTTTATTTTTAATCGAAATATTTTTTGCTAAAATATCAACTATTACATTTTGCGTTAAAAATTCATATTTTAGATTGAAAATTCCACTACTTGGTTAAAAGTTCAACTACTTTCTTCAAATTTGTTTCTTTCATGTTCAAAATGAAGGGTTTTTAACTATAATTTAACTATTTTGTTGAGCAATAAATTCATTGGTTGAAAATTAACTTCTTTGTTAAAAATTCGTTTTTTTAATAGAAAAATAAATTTCTGTGTTAAAATTCGTTTTCTTTTTTAATGGAAATTAATTTTTTAATTTGAAAATTGAACTATTTTGTTGAAAATGCAACTGATTGTTTGGAAATTAACTTTTTTGTTGAAAATTCATATTCTCTGACTGAAGATTCAACACTTTGGTAGAAAATTAAACTATTTATTAGAAACATAAACCGGATTGTAAAAAATTATTTTTGTTATTGAAAACTAATTCTCTTGAATGAAAATTTAACTAACCCATTTTTGAATAATAACTGGTCTTCTTTAGTTTAAAAATTCCACTATTTAGTTAACAATTTTTGTAGAAAATTAATCTTCTGTGTTGAAAATTCCTTATTTTTTGGTAAAAAATGTATTATTTTAACTAAGTATTTAACTATTTTGTTGGAAATTCATATTCTCGGGTTGAGAATTCGATTTTTGTGTGGAAAATTCATCTTATTCGCTTGAAAATTAGGCTTTTTAAATATATTATATAAAATCATTATTCTTAATATTTTTTAAAAGTATATTTCATAAAATAGATGAAAATAAGAATAAAATGCCAGATAGCAATATGGGATTCTTCTAATCGCCTAACAAGCGTCAGCCGTTTACAAGATTGGTTGAGGATTCTTGCCAACGCCTCAATAAACCAGGCATTTGGCGCCAGGTGAAGATTTCGTTTCAAATTCTCCTGATTCTTCTTTATATTAAAAAATGATTTCAAAAAAATTAAAATAAGTAGTTTCTTTGTTATTAAATTGAAATTCGTAATTGTGAAAATAATAAATGTTTTTCATGATGCAGTATTATTTTGATTGAAAGTAAGTTGATATTCTTGAACGAGGATCATTAAATTCTAAAGGTTCCTGTTTCCTTGAAGAGATAAAAACTTGATCTATTAGAGTGATAGGAAAACGGGGTGTTTCAGATTAACGATTAGTGACCATACAACAGGAAATGTGATCGCGGCTCGTGTCCTAGGTCCCATCAACTTTTAACCGCAAAAAGATTTTCTTGAAACCCCATAATCAACGTGATAAGTTCACCATGAAATTTGTAATTCAATTACCCTTTCATTTAATTTTCATATTTCATATTTAAATAATGTTGAATTTTGTTCAATATTATTAGTTAATATTCAGGGTGGCCGCAAAACTTCGTTTTCAAAATTCCCTGACTTTTCCATTTTCCCTGACCATTAATATTTAAAGACCAAAATTGTAATCTTGTAATATTGTTAATCTACATAGAGTCTTTTATAAATAAAATAGAACAATTTAAAATAATAAATTTTTAATTTATTATTCTGAGGGCCGAAAAAGTGACTAACTTCTGAACAAAAAAGTCACCAAAAGTGACTAATGTGCATTAATAATGTGACTAATGTTCTTTTGCATAAAATAGAATTTAATGGAATTTGATGGAATGCGTAAAAATTCAAGGCGAGTTTAAAAGAATAATTCAGGCTGGATTAAATAAAAACTTTTTTTTCGATCCATAAAGTCTATTAAAATTAGTAGAATTTAGTGAAATCAGGAGAATTTAAGTAAATCCAAAAAATTCATGAGAATTCAAAAAAAGTTAATAAGAATTTAGGGTGAATTTTAAACAAATTCAAATGAATAGCAAGAAATATAATTTGAAACTCTTCAAATTTTTAAACACCTACGAAATCCTGTGGAATTCTACGAAATCCCGTGAAATTCTATGAAATCTGATGACATTTTATGAAATTCTGGAAAAATGATGAAAATACCTTGCAAGCATTAAAATCCCTTCAAATAATGGAAATCCTCGGAAATATGATCAAATCCCTTGACATTTTTTTATTCTATTGAAAATGTTTTGGAATCTTTGAAAATACCCTAGAAAACGTCAAATCCTTTAAAATTTTTTGAAATCCGATTAAACTTTTTGAATCTCTTGAAAATTCCTGGGAAGTTTTAAAAATACCCAAAAATCAATACAATCTTTTCTAATCCCTTCAAATTATTTAAATCTATTAAAAATTTCTTGTAATCTTCTAAAATATCCTATAATATTTCAAATCATTTGAAATTTTTGAAATCCCTTGAAACATCTTAAAACTCTGTAAATTTTCTTGCAGTTTTTAAAAATGCCCAAAAAAATTTAAAATCTTTTGAAATCCCTTGAAACTTTTTAATGCTCTTGAAAAACCCTTGCAATTTTCAAAAATACCCTAAAATCTTTAAAATCCTTTGAAATCACTTCAAATTATTGAACTATATTAAAAATATGCTAAAATATTTTAAATACTTTAAAATTATTTTAATTTTCTTAAAACTTTTTAAAGTTCTTGAAAATTCCTTGGAATTTTCAAAATACCCTGAAATCTTTAAAATTCTTTGAAATTACTTCAAATTATTGAAATACATTAAAAATACCCTAAGATATTTCAAATCCTTTATAATATTTTAAAATACCTTACAACTTTTTAAAGCTCTAGAAAATACCCTTATAAATCAGATAAAATTGTTCAATCTTCCGAAATTCTGAGAAATTCTAAAAAACCTCATGAAATTTTTGTTAAATCCCTTAAAATCGCATTTCAAAAAAAAAATTAAAATCCTTTCGAATCCCTTCAAATTATTTAAATCTATCAAACATTCCTTGAAACCTTTTAAAATATCCTAGAATAATTCAAATAATTTAAAATCTTTTGAAATCTTATGAAACATGTTAAAACTAAAAAATGCCTTGCAATTTTTAAAATTACCCTAAAACATTTCAAATCCTTTTAAATCTTTTTAAATTCCTTAAAATTTTTCTAATCTCTTGAAAATTCCTGGCACATTTTGAATATACCCTAAAACATTTTCAATCACTTCAAATTATTGAAATATATATAAAATATCTTGAGATATTTCAAATCCTTTAAATTAAATTGAATCTTTAAAATTCTTTAAAGTCTGAAAATACCTTAAAATATAAATGAAAATCTTTAAGACCCTACGAAATTCATCAATATATGTTAATAAATTATTTGAAAATTTATTAAAATATATTAAGAGCTTTTAAATTCCTTGTAATCACTTACATCTTTTTAAAGCTATTAAAAATTCCTTGGACGTTTAAAAAATACCCTAAAATCTTTCAAATTCTCTAGAGAATCCCATTAAATTATAGAAATGTATTACAAATTCATTGAAATCTTTCAAACTTCTCTGAAATATTTCAAATCCTTATAAAAAGTTTGAAGTTCCTTGAAACTTTCTAAAATTTCTTGAAATATATTAAAAATACCTTAAAATATTTCAAATTCATCAAAATATTTTGGAATCCCTTTAAATTTTTTGAAGCTTTTGAAATTTTCTGGAAATTTTTAAAAATACCCCACAGTCTTTAAAAACCTTTGAAAATCCTTCAAATTATTGAAATCTATAAAAAAATCCTTGGAATATCCTTAAATCCCCTTAATTATAAAAAATCGTTGGAAATTTGTAGGTAAAGCTCTTAAAAATGTCTTGGAATCTTTTAAAATGGGCAGCGTCTCGTCGTCCCGAAATTCGGTATGAGTAGTCAAAACCCCTTTTCCAACTTTTCCAACTTCCCAATTTTTCTGGACGACCAGATGCAACCTTTAAATTACCCTGAAATATTTCACATTGCTTAAAATCCCATTAAATTACTGGAAACAATACAAAATTTATTGGAATCTTTTAAAATATCTTAAATGCCTTGAAACTTGTTAAAGCTGTTGAATATTCCTTGGAATTTTTAAGTATAGCCGAAAATCTTGAAAATCCTTAAAAATCCCTTTAACTTATTTGAACATATTGAAAATTTCTTAGGATCTTTTAAAAAAATCGATAAAATCTTTCAAAAGAATTAAAAAAAAACAGGAATAGGTATAGACCTGAATTCAATAGTGTTTAACTGATGGGTGAATTTATTGAAAGGAAAGTGACTAAAGTGATTTTTTCATTTAAAAAAATTATTTCAATGACTTTATCTTAAAAAAGATTATTCTGACAGAAATTCCCTGACCTTCGTAATTTTTGTTTAAATCCCTGAGTCCACACTGACTTTTCCTGACCAATAAAATTCCCTTACTTTTCGCAGATTATTATTTTTTATTTCCTAAAAAATAGCTTACAAAATATTTTTAAATATTAAAAAAAGACTATCATAGGTATCTGATGTTTTCTATTTCTAATATATATGATTCCTCGTTTATGAACAGCTTCATCTAACGTCAGTAGATTAAAAGTTTTGACGTTAGAGAAAGCAGACAGGAAATTTTTTGAACTAATTCGCTCTTTTCATTCAAGATTGAAGTCCCTTATCAGTATCAGCTCTTAAGATATATGATATTCTAGAATTGATAAAAATAGTAAACAGATTTACCTATATCCTTTTTGTCTGATCGTAAGGTGAGACCTACGAGCTTTTGGTGACCTCCGACCTAGGATACCGACTAAGGACCTCAAAAAGTATTATTCGGATTCGCGTATAGTGGAAAATGATGAATAGTGTCATTAGAGCCAGTTAATAGCTAAAACGTTCAAAGAAGGATTACGGTACGAACGGAAGATAAAATTTATTTTCTTAATCTATAAGAGTATTTACACGTTTGAGGGAAACCACCGAGTCTAGAAAGTCGTGGTTGCCTTTCTGGCAGAAAAAAGTGTCGTCTCGTAAGGAGATGGTTGTATTCTCGTCATGTAATGATTAATATACGCAGCATTCGGTGCTAATAGAAATTTAAGAGATTTAATGGATGAGTGAGCGATTCAATTTGTCTACACATACGAGTAAATTGCTAATTTAATCTTCAGATAGGAAAACAAATTTTACTTTCTTGAAACATTGTTCTTGTATCTTTTTGATTTCAAAATAGGGTCGATAGGGGTCAGTGTGATAACGGGATTAGTGTGATAAAGAGAAAATTTGGGATGAAAAAAAATTAGTCATTAACTTTTTTTATCACATTATAGTTTATAGATTAGATTTTATAGATTATATCTCTTATTATTTGTAGGAAAAAGGTGTCTGTCATTTGTTATTCCTTTAATCAATTATTTGTGAAGAAACTGAAATGCTCTTAGGAAATTTCAATTCGTCATTATGTCATCTAGTCTTTTGATTTGATTTTTTCCTACTTAAAGCACCTTTTCTCGAACTTTTTTTAGGAAAAAAAAACAAAAATTCAATTCCTTGAATATCCGTTGTTTTCAACAGTTCGAGGTTAGTTGAAGAAGTTAATGAACCTCATTTTTCGATGGAAAATGTAAGTAAATAATAATAATTGCAAAAGAAATCTTAATACATACAGTTCAACAGAAAAGTATCTTTTAAATCAATTTAGAAATGATATAATTTAAAATAGGTAAGTATTGCAATATCATTGAACCTTCATTCAAAATTCACATTTTTTTATTTGATTTTCATAAATATTCTTATAATAATAAAAAATGATATGCAAACATACATTATAAGAATAAGTGGCTGTTTAATTTACATTTACGAAAGTAAAATCTTGTAAACTACAGATATTAGTGTCTTTTTTACACGTATCACACTTACCCGTAATGACGAAAAGTCTGAAATCGTCGAAGCACTACCAAAGAAAATTAAAAATATTTCTTCAGACAAGTTTGTTGATTAATGAAGCAAACGATAAAAAGTAGAATGACCAAAGATAATTTTGGCAAAATGTTGAACAAGAATCTTCTCAAATATTTAAAATAAACCTTATCAAAATCTAAGTTTGTAATTTCGGATCACACTTACCCCTATTGACCCTATTTATAATTGCACATAAAAACGTGGAGAATTTTTTTACTTTGCAAAACCTACTGAAGTAAGGATACTTGCGTTCAAAAAGTAAATTTAAAAACCGAGCTTCCGAAGAAATTTCTTACATTATACTTTTTAACGAAAAATGATTTAATTTCGACGCACATTTGTACTACCTAGATTTTAAGAAACACTTTTTTCAAAAAGGGATTCTTGACATCTACGATATTGCGATCTAGATACTGAATACATATATCCAGAGCCATAGAGAATTATTATAATCCAATATAGGAAAATAGGAATTTATCTCCCACCATGAAATTCAAGATTTTCTGAAACATTCTTTGTTGGTCAATTAAATTCCAGAGTTCAATATTCGTTATTTTGTTGTTAAAAAATAATTTGAATAATTGAAAAGTCTACTGTTATATTTTTGGTTGAGAATTCACCTCTTTAGATTGAAAATTGTATTATTTGGTTAAAAATTCAACTGTTTTTGGTAGAAAATTCAACGGTTGTCGTAGAAACTTCAACTAATTGGTAGAAAATTAACATTTTTGTTGAAAATTTGAAAATTTCGGGTTGAAAATTTAACTTTTTTGTACAAAATTTGCTTATATGGCTTGAAAATTTAACAATTTCGTTGAAATTTTAATTCTCACGTGACTGAAGAATCTTCCTGGTTAAAAATTCAATTCCTTTGTTAAAAATTAATTTTTGTTGCTTGAAACTAACTATTCTTTTGAAAATTCTTTTTCTTTTGTTGAAAATTATTTTTTTTTTACAAACATTCAAGTATTCCATTTTTTGTTGAAAATTCATGCATTTTGTTGAAAATTTGTCTCTTTGGTAGAAATCGAATTCAACTATTTGGTTGATAATTCAACTTTTTGTAGATAAGTCGTCTTTTTGGCATGACAATTCAAAAGTTTCATAGAAATTTCCATTATTTTTTTGAAAATTCAACTATGTTCTTGAAAATTCATCTTTCAGATTTGAAAATTTAACTGTTTTGTAGAAAATTCGTCTTTTTGGCTTGAAAAATCAACAATTTTATAGAAATTTTAAGACTTTTGTTGAAAATTCCTATTCTGGGGTTAAAAATTAAACCTTTTTTGTTAAAATTTCATCGTTGTAGGTTGGAAATTCAACTATTTGGTTGAAAATTCAACTTTTTTGGTAAAAATTAGTGTCTTTAGATTTATAGCTCAACTGTTTGGTTATAAATACCACTGCTTGAATGAAAATTAATTTTTGTTTTCTATGGAAGTTAATCTTTATTGGTTGAAAATGATCTATTTCGTTAAAAATTCATCTTTTCGGGTTTAAGAGTTCAATATATATATATTTTTAATTCAACTTTTTAGCTTGAAAACTCAACTCTTTTGTTGCAAATTTGTTGTTTTTAATTGAAAATTCATCTTTTCTGGTTCAAGATTCATCTTTTTAGTTAAAAATTCATCTCCTTCAGTGAAAATTAAACTATTTTGTTGAAAATTCGCTTTTTTGCTAATAAATTAATTTTTTCAACTAAAAATTTACCTTATCCATTTTAGGTTAAAAAATTCATGTATTTTGTTGAAAAATCTCTTTTTTTTTAGAAAATTAATCTTCTTGGTCATCATTTTAGTTGAAATTTCATTTATTTTGGTAGAAATTTCATCTCTTTGGTTAAAAATCCAACTGTTTTTAGTTTAAAGTTTATTCTTTTTGGTTGAAAAGTGTACTATTATATTTTTTTTCAAGCATTCATCTTTTTTTGGTTAAACGGTTTATTATTTAGTCGAAAATATAATTATTTGGTTACAAATTCAACAATTTTATCAGAAAGTCATTCTTTTTGGTTGAAAATGCGTTGTTTTTATCGAAGATTCAACTATTTTGGTACAAAATTCCACTATTTGATTAAAAATGAACTTTCTTGTTGATAATTCCATTGTTTTGCAGAAAATTTGTTTTTTTTTGGCTCAAAAATTTAAAATTTTGGTTGGAGTTTTTCTCTCTCTTGACTGAAGAACCTTTCTTGGTTGAAGATTTAACTGTTTTCATGAAAATTCGTCTTTGGGTTGAAAATTAATCTTTTTTGGTAGAAATTTATTTATTTTTTTTTTCAAAATGCAACTGTTTGGTTGATTATTAATCTTTGTTGGTTGAAAATAGAAGAATTTTGTTAAAAAAACGTGTTTTTTAGTTGAAAGTTTCCACGAAAACGTGAACTACTACGTAAATCTAAAGAAACACTTTTTAAAGGTGAACAAATTTCCCTGTTGGACCTAAGAAGTTGTAAATCTTCTTGAAGTGGGAGTCAGATCTAGGTTAATCTAAAGAAAAGCTTTTAGAAAGAACAAATTGTTTTATTTTTAAATGGTTTTATTATTTTAGAAATATTATGTCGGTCATGACTAGCCTAATGCGACTTTTAATAAAAAGCATAACATCTGCCGCTCGTCAGATATGAATGAAGTTGTATAAAAATTATTTTGGATCCGTAAAAAAGGGTAATTTTGATCTGAATTTGAAAATCAGAACAATATGCAACGGTTTCACATCCTGAAAGCTTACTTACTTACTCCTTTAAAATTTAATTTCCATTCAATTTAATTTAATCCTTAAAGTTCTTTAGAAATTCTTTGAAATTCTCTAAAATCCCTTGAAATCCCTTGATATCTTTGATACCCTTTTTAAATCCCTTTCAAAAATGTATAGAAATTTGTTGAAATCTTGTAAATGTGTAGAATAAGGAAAAGGTGAATTATTTTTGTACAGTTAAAAAGGTTAACGAGAGATCAAATTCTACACTGGTGTGAATCAATTATTAGCTATACAATCTTTCAGATTTATCTCACAATCACGGAAAACTAACAGTATATTGTGCGATGAGAGAAAAGATCTAACGTCCATATTCTGATAATGAATTAATTTAATCGAGCACGATTTGTCTTCCTTTTAATAGAACTACCGCTAAAGATTTTGTGGCGAAGATTCGTCCTACGTTTTCCAATTAATTATAAAACCGACGATATTTAAAATATAATTTATAGGGTCGACTATAAGACGATAAAAATAAAAATTGAATTAAAGAGATGAAAATGAATACAGGATCGGTAGTCCTTTGATTTTCCTTATGGAGACGCAGAGCAATCATTAAATTATGATATTATCTTTGAGTAATAGTAACCGTGCAGAAACCGTAGAAACCATCCTGTAAATGAGGATTATAGCTTCAGCCTTAAAGCGTGCCAAGAAATCGAAGGCTGTGGTTAACACTAATTTACCCATAAACATGCAGTTGGGCGTTAACTCATTGACATCCTCATTATTCGGTGCCAGCGAGATATTCCTTGCTCGATTCCTTGCAAGTTCATTTTTTTTATTAACTATAATATTATGAGTGGAGTAAGTATTTTATGAGTAATTAAGGAAGCGATGATGTGGAGAAAGTTTGAAAGGGACTTTTAAAATTTCGAGAAAATGCTGATTTCTACCGCAAAATGATCATCCAAAATTCAAAAGAATTGGTAGAAAATTTTAAGACTGTTTTTGACAAAACAACTTTTTATTATTGTTGAAAATCGAAAGATAGTATAGAAAATCAAGTATACTACTTGAATATCGAGAAAAAAAGGTAAAGCCAAAAGTAGAAAATAAAGCAAAAATCCTGAAATTTTACAATTTTGAGAAAACGAATTGTATTGTATTATATTGTCGTTCTATGGAAACGGTCACTTTTTCAGTCTTGCAGAAATTCATTGGGCTAACAAATTTTCCACAAGAAGAACACAAAAAAATGGTAAATTTGCCTAATTTCGACAAAAAAAAAAAAGATTTGTTGGATTTATAGAAATTATAGTTTCCCATATCGAAGTGTTTCATCGTCCCGAAATTCGGGTTAAGTAGTCTAATATTTTTTATGAGTTTGGCTGGTGATCCCGAATTTTAAGGGACGACTAATCCATCCCTTTTTGCAGGTCCACCAATTTTTTTGAAACAACTAAACTCAGCCTTTTCAAGTTGAAAAATAAGATGTTTGCTGAATCCTGCTAGAATAAATACACATTTTTCCCATTTTGTAAAATATGATCAGATATAGGTTAAATTAGCAAAATTTACCATTGTTTTTGTTTTCTATTTTTTTTTTCTGGAAAAAGAGCAGTCTCATGAAATACTGCAAGAGTGAAAAAAGTGTTCGTTTTCACAGAACGACAATGCAATACAATATAATTTGTTTTCTCAAAATTGGCATGAATTCAGAATTTTTTGTTTAATTTCTACTTTTGGTTTTCAACTTTTTTCTCGACATTCAAGTAGTATATTTGAAGTTGCATACTATCTTTCGATTTTAAACCTTTATCATAAAAAAGTCACAGGCAAAAACTTACAAAAAATTGCCTCGGACTCATTCGAGTAATTCAAAATAGTGTCAACAGTAGCATAAATTTTGAAAAATAGCAGCAAAACAGTAACATGGAATTTTTCTAATAAACAATCGAGGAGATATTATTATTTAAATCTGGTATACAATAAGCATCTTTCATAAATAAAATCCTTGAGAACATTAATGAAGGAATCCTTGAAATCCTTCAAAAAAACCTTGAAATCTTTTGAGATTCTCTGAAATTCCTGCAGAAATTACAGAGACATCTAAAAAAATATAAAAAAATAGGAAAAGATTGACAAGTTTTCTATAAAAATCTTGTCAATATTTTTAAATCCCTTAAAAGTTTTGAAATTCCTTAAATCCATAATAATTCCTTAAAATTATCTGAAGTCCTACAAAATTCTTTGAGAACTCTTAAAAATGTGGAAATCTTGTAAAATCCCTAGTAATCCCACATAAATTGAATAAAATCCCGTGAAACATTTTAAAATCTGTATAATCTTTTAAAATCCTTTTAAAAATGATAAAATTCTCGAAATCCTCTGATATCCCGTAAAATCTCATAAAATCTAATAAAGTTCCTTGAAATCCCTTGAAATCTATACGATTTTCTGAAATTTCTTGTAATCTTTCAAATCCATTGAAATCCTCTGGAATCTATTCAAAACACTTGAATTCTGTTGTATTCCCCTTAAAAAAGTCCAATCTTTGATCAATTCCTAGAAATCTATAGAAATTCCTTATAATTTTATGAAATCCTTTAATTTCTTTTGAATCCCTTGCAAACCCCTCAAATATCGCGAAATTTTGTAAATATCGTAAAAATTTCTTAAAATCTTCGAAATCTTTTGAAACTTCTGAAATTTTACAAAATCATTTGGAATTTCTTAGAAATTTTTTAATCACTTGAAATTTTCAATAATCCTGTGAAATTCTTTCATGTGTCATGACATTTTTGGGAATCTTTTAAAATACACTATATTCTTCAAAATCATTTGACAGAGAGAGAAGAGACAGAGAAGAATTATTCTATGTTTTTTTTTACTTATCAATTTTTTTAATTGAGAAAAAACTTTCAAGTATTAAACATTAAATCAAAGAGAAAGGTTAGAAAATTTTAAAGCACAGAATAAAAAAAAATTGTGCAAATTTATCTTTGTTTTCGGTGTAAGAAGATGAATGTAATAAGAATAAGAAAGACGACATTAATAAGAAAATGTTAATTTTCTGCAAAGGAAGGAATTCCTTTAAAATCACAGTACATCCCCGAGATGTTATTTTTCAGAAGTTGGATAAAAACGCTGCAAATAATTGAAAATTACAATTATCTAACGGCAGATAATTTTTATCACGAAGTGGATAAATTTGTCCCTTGTCGGATAATTGTAGTTGTCAATGGTTTGCAACGTTTTTATCTAACTTCAGATAAATAATATCTAGGGGATTTACTGTGATCACAAATTTATTTTTTTATAAGAAACTAAATAGATCATTTAAGAAATCCAAAGATTTATGCAAGAAAAAATGAAGAGTCAGTTTCTGTGACGATGTATGTATGTTTCAACAAATTTTCACACATCTGTATATTATAGTTTTCTATCTTACGTAATAAATCTTTGTAGAAAATTACAGTTAAAAACTTTTTTTTTCATTCTAGTATTTTTAAATCCATAATTTTTTCATTAATTTAATATTATTAAATTAATGGAATCTTTGAAGGATTTACAGCAGTGAACAAATAGTATTTAGTTTAAAGGTTTTCGTTCTCATTAAATAACAAATTAACAATAAAACGGCAGAGATTATTTTGTAGGCTTCAAAACAGTTTGAGTTTCATTACGAGCAATAATCGCTCAAAATTTGCAATCGTATTTCGAACCAATATTACATCAACATTATTAAAATTAAGAAACATTATGAAGGCAATTTAATTATAAAGGTATCAAGTTAAGTGTCGCCAATATTTGATATTAATGAAACTGAAAGCAATAAATGCATTTTCAATCTGAATACTCTTGTTCTTTCATATTTTTATTACAGAGAGTGATGTTGAACCTAAAAGAGCAAAAATGTGTTACATATGTGTTTAAAAACATATTTCTCAGAATCTGCTTCATTCGCAGAATAAAATTCTTTTGAAAAGATCTTGCAATGCATAGCCGTTCATGCAGACTTGTCAGAGGGATTCTTCCTCTCTGAATTTAACGAGCATTCCACGAAACAAATTCTTTGGGCCTTTCCTGACTTTGAAGCCGTTGCCCGGACTGGGTAGTGAAATGTCATAAATTTTCGCGAATGACTTGCGTAGTAAGCACCACATATAAAATATAAGTTTATATGGATATACATTGTTCAGGGTGAATTTGAGCCATGGCCGTAGCGCGAAAGTTCAATGGGACCATAACACGTTAATTGCAATAGTACCGGCGTGACGTCGGTTTGCATGGATTAATATTCATAGTCGTCAGAGTGTTGCTAAGATTGCATATTCTGCTATGCAACTGATGTGACTGATTCAGGGGTTAGTTACGAGTATGTAAGCGATATGACTATATAGACGTAATAAAATCATAGATGATAATCCTGTAAGCCAGATGTTTACTGTGTAGATCATAAAATGTTTATAATTGAGGGCCCGGATCAAAGAACCGGTTATAACTTGTAACGTTACCAATTTTAAGCCATTTTTTACCACTGTTTGGGTAAAAATTAACTTTTTTTATGGAAATTAATCTTTAATGGTTGAAAATTAACTTTTTTCTTAAAAAATCATCTTTCCGGGATTAAGAGTCAAATATATATATATTTTTAATTCGATTTTTTAGCTTGAAAACTGAACTCTTTTAGTAGCATTTTAGCCTTACCACCCGAAAAGTAACGTTAGCACGAAATTCTATCAAAACTTAGGAAAGAGAGTGATTTTTCACGAAAATAGGGTAATAATGGAGGAATAAATTCTTTCAAATAAAATTAATGTAAATACCATGTTGAATGCAATATAAAACACTTTAGATACCTGAGGTTTAAAGTCAAAATATACATTAAATTTTCAACAAACAAGAGTAATTTTCTAACCAAAAGGACGCATTTTCAACAAAATACATGCATTTTCAACCAAATAGTTGAATTTTCAACTTATAAAGGATAAATTTCTAACCAAAAATGGAATAG
>JAABKJ010002611.1:0-27711 GCA_011634705.1 Andricus grossulariae | reverse complement strand
AAAATTTGAATTTTGTGATAAGAAAATCAACTATTCTTTTTTTGATAGAAAATTAGTTCTTTTTTAACTGAAAATTTAACTATTCAATTTTTGATTGAAAATTTAACTATTGGTAAAAAATTTATATTTTTCGTTAAAAATTCTTTGAATTAAGTTAAAAATCAAATTGCATTGATAAAAATTTGTTTTTTTGGTTACAAATAAATTTTTTCATCAGAAAAATTTAACTTCTTTCTGAAAATTCTTATTTCAGGGTTAAAATTCAACTGTTTTGTAGAAATCTCATCTTTTTGTTTGAAAATTGAACATTTTGATAGAAAATTCAACTGTTTTGCAGAAAATTATTTTTTTTTTAACTTAATTCTTCTGAATGAAAATTTAACTATTCTATTTTTTTGTTAAAAATCGATCGCTTTTTGTTAAAACTTCAACTATTTGTTCGGAAATTTATAGTTTTTGGTAGAAAATCAATCTCCTTGGTTGAAAATTCAACTATTTGGTTAAAAATTGATTTATTTTTTTATTTTTTTCTTATTGAAAATTAATTATTTTTACTCAAAATCTAGCTATCTCATTTATTGATCAAAATTGATCGTTTTTGTTCAAAAATTCAACCATCTGGTTGATAAATTTATCTAATTTGTTGAAAATTCTTATTTTTTTGTAGAAAATAAATTTTTTTGTTAGAAAATTCAACTATTTGGTTAAAACTTTATTTAGTTTGTTGCACATTTTTTTCTTTAGTAGATAATTAATCCTTTCGATTTGAAAATTCAACTTTTTGGTTAAAAACTGTATGAATTTTGATGAATATTCGTCTTTTTTAGTATAAAACTAATTTTTTTGGTTGAAAATTCGTAGAAAGCTCGTCTTTTTGGTTTGAAAATTCAACATTTTGGAAGAAATTTGTTTTCTTTATTGACTGAACAAATTTTCTTTGTTGAAAATTTAACTTTTCTTGCAACCATTCAAGGTTTTTCGTTGGCGATTTTTCTACTGAAGTAAATTGTGAAATTTACCCAAAATCGAAATATTAGGTTTTCCGAAAAAAAAAATTTTTTAACATTTTTTTGTATAGATGTAAAGTCTTAGGAGACCGATTCTTTTGAATTGTTTCAAATTAAAATTATTATTACTTTCAATTATTATTACTTTTCGACAATTCTCTACTGCAAGTTTTAAAATTTGCCTATTAAAAACATAAAAACAATTAAAAATAAAAGAAACACACATATTAAGACTTAGTAAACACTTATTTTTAAACACACATTTTTAAATTCTTAAAACACGATAATTTGAAATTCAAAAATATTTGTAAAAGTATTTTCTGAGAATTATTTTTAATTCTGCTTGCTTTAGATAATTCTCTTATCTACCTAATAGTTCTGTTTTCGTTTACACAGTAATTTCGTCACTGCAATTTTGTTATCTAAAAGTGATTACAGGGTACACTTAAGAGCCATCCATGTATTACGTTACCAATTATAGTTAAAAATTATAGGTCGAAAATTAATTAATTATTCTTTAAAATCAACTATTTTGTCATTAAATCATCTTTTTTGGTAAAAAATTCAATTACTTATTTGAAAGTTGAACTACTTTGTTAATTTTTTTTTAAACTCATCTGTTTTGTCGAAAATTGAATTATTCCATTATTAGAAAATTAATCTTCTTTGTTAAAAAACCATCCTTTTGTTTGAAATATCAACTAGTGCGTATTGCTTATTTCGTTGAGAATTAATAATTTTTTGTTGAAAATTCATATTTCTTTTTAAAATTTGTAATGTTTTACAGAAAATTTCATCTTTTTGGTTTGAAACATTAAAAAATTGGTTAAAAATTCATTTTTTTGCAGAAAATTTATATTTTTGGTTGGAAATTCAACTATTTAGTTCAAAATTCAACTATTTTTATACAAATTTAACTGCCTGAAAGAAACATTCCTTATTTTGTAAAAAATATACTTTTTTTAAATTTATATTTTTGGTTGAAAATTGAACTATTTGATTAAAAATTAAACTGTTTTTATAAAAATTTAACTGTTGGAAAGAAAAATGAACCATTTTGTAGAAAATTATCTTTTTTGTTTAAAAATTATATTTTTGGGTTAAACATTCAACTGTTTTGTAGATAACTCACTTTTTTCTTCAAAATTCAACAAATTTTTCGAAAATTTATGTATTTTATTGAAAATTTGTTCTTTTTTTTTCTTTGAAAATTGATAATTTTATCTAAAATTTATCTAATTTATTTTTGGTTACAAATTTATCTTTTATAAATCGAACGGTCAACTAGTCGATAGAAAATTCATGTATTTTGTTGAAAATTCAAGATATATTTAACATTGATGATCCAATTATTTGTTAAAAATTCGTATTTTTTTAAGTTAAACTAGTTGAAAATTTGTTTATTGGTATAAAATTAATGAAAATATAACTATTCTACTTTACGTTAAAAATTGATCGTTTTTGTTCAAAAATTCAATTATTTTGTTAAAAATGTATGTAAGTTGTTGAAATTTAATCTTTTTTATTTAGAATTTAAATATTTTATTAAATGTCTTTTTTTTTTTTTTGAAATTGACTGATTAAACATTCGTCTTTTGCTAGGAAATTTATCTTTTATGGTAGAAACTATTTTTATGAAAATTTTACTATTTGGAAGATTAAACTATTTAGTAGAAAATTAAGTTTTTTGTTTAAAAATTATATTTTTCGGGTTAAAAATTTGTTTTTTTCTCCTCAAAATTTAACATCTTTGTTGAAAATTGATGTTTTTTTTTAAATATTTTTTTGGTAGAATAATAAACTTTCTGGTTTTGTTTGAAAACTTTTTTTTTTGTGATAAAAATTTAACCATTGCATTTTTGGTTAAAATTTTGTTTTTTAGTTTCAAAATTCCACTATTTGGTAGAAAATTTAAGAAATTAGTTAAAAAGTCGTCTTTTTTGGTAGAAAATTATTCTTCTTTGTTGAAAATTCAACTATTTGTTAAAAAATTTATTTATTTGTTTGAAAATTCATCTTTTTTGGTGTAAAATCAATCTACTTGGTTGAAAATTCAACTATTTGGTTAAAAATTTATTTATTTTGTTGAAAATTCGTATTTTTTGGTAGAAAATCAATTTTTTTGGTTGAAAATTGAATTATTCGGTTCAAATTTGATGAATTTGTTAAAACTTCGTCTTGGCGGCTTGAAAATTGTAAAATTTGTTTACAAATTTATGGATTTAGTTGAAAATGGAACTAGTTTGCTCAAAATGCGCTTTTTTCTGGTTAAAAAATAATTTTGTTGACTGAAAAATTAAGTATTTGGATCAAAATTATTCTTTCTTTTTTTTTTGAAATTCATATTTTTGCCTTGAAAATTCAACTGTTTTGTAGAAAATTTGTCGTTTTGGCTTGAAAATTGTTCAATTTGGTGAAAAATTCAAATTTTCGGGATTAAAATTCTAACTTTTTTGTAGACAACTCGTCTTTTTGACTGGAAAGTTAATTAATTTAGTAGAAAATCCACCTGTTTTGAAGAAAATTCTTTTTTTTTTTTGTAGAAAATTAATTTTTTTTGTAATAAAAGTATAGCTATTGCATTTTTGGTTGAAAATTTATTTTTTAGTTTCAAAATTCAACTATTTGTTTGAAAATGTATGTAATTAGTTGAAAAGTCGTCTTTTTTGATAGAAAATTATTCTTCTTTGTTAAAAATTCAACTATTTGGTTCAGAATTTATTTTGTTGGAAATTCGTATTTTTTGGTATAAAATCAATTTTCCTGGTTAACAATTCAACTATTTGGTTCAAAGTTGATGAGTTTTATAAAAATTCGTCTTTTCGGCTTAAAACTTGTCAAAGTTGGTTACAAATTTATAGATTTAGTTGAAAATGGAACTACTTTGTTGAAAATTCGTTTTTTCTAGTTAAAAAATAATTTTTTTAACTGAAAATTTAACTATTTAGTTCAAAATTATTTTTTTTTTGTTGCAAATTTATATTTTTGCTTTGAAAATGCAACTTTTTTGTTATTTTTAGTTTAAAAATTTAACTATTTGGTTGAAAATTTATGTAATTTGTAAAAAATTCGTCTATTTTGGTAGAAAATTAATCTTTCTGGTAGAAAATTCAACTATTTGGTTACAAATTTATGTATTTAGTTAATAATTCATTTTTTTAAGTAGAAAATTAATTTTCTTGGTTGAAAAGTCATCATTTGGGTAGAAAATTCCATTATTTTGTATAAAATTAAACTGTTCTGTAGAAATCTGTTCTTTTTGTCTTGAAAATTCAACATTTTGGATAAATTTTTTTCTTTATTGGCTGAAAAATCTTTCTTCCCTAAAAATTGAACTCTTTTTTTTTAATTAGTTGAAAATTTACTATTATGCTTAAAAATTTATTTTTTAACTGAAAATTTAACTATTTTATTTTTTATTGTAAATTTATCTTTCGAAGTTGAAAATTCAACTGAGTGGTTGAAAAATCATGTATTTTGTTAAAAATTCGCCTTTTTTGATAAAATATTAATCTTCGTCGATGAAAATTCATGTTTAAATTCAACTATTTGGTGGCAAATTCATATTTTTTTGTTAAATTTCGATGTTTTTGGTACAAAATTAATTTTTCAAATTATAAATTTTACTATTCCATTTTGGTATAATATTGATTTCTAGTAAAAAATTCAACTATTTGGTTAAAAATTCCTGTTTTTGGTTGAATATTCAACTATTTTTTTTAAAGTTAATCTATTTTTTTTTGTTTTTGGTTGAAGATTCAACTATTTTGTTCGAAATTTATTTTTTTACTGAAAATTTAACTATTCCAGTTGAAGATTCATCATTAGTTGAAAATTTATCTCTTTGATTCAAAGTTAAGCCTTTTTTGTTAAAAAATGATCATTTTTAATTGAAAATTCGTCTTTTATTTGTGAAAAACTAATTTTTGACATTTCCTCTTATTTGGTTAAAATGCAATTGATTGGTTGAAATTGAAATTTTTTGTTGAAAATTTAGCTATTTTAGTAGAAAATTAACTTTTTGTTCAATATTCATATTTTGTTATCATAAATTCAACTGAAATCTTTCATGGTTGAAAATTTAACTATTTTTTTTTGAATTCGTATTTTTGGTTTAGAAATTCATCTGTTTTAGTAGAAAATTCACCTTTTTTGTTGAAAATTGAACTAATTGGTTGAAGGTAGAACTATGTTAAAAAATCATTTTTTTGTTGAAAATTCATTATTTTAGTTGAAATACCATCTCTTTGTTTAAAATTTTTTGTTGTTAAAAATTAATTTTTTCAACTGAAACTGAAACTATTACAGTTGAAGATTCATCATTCTAGTTGAAAATTTATCTCTTGGATTAAATGTTTAACTATTAGGTTGAAAATTTATCCTTTTAATTAAAAATTCGTCTTTTTTTGGTAAAAAAATAATATTCTTGTTTTGAAATTTTCTCGTATTTGGTTAAAATATAATTGTTTCGTTGAAAATTTTGGTTGTTGTTGGAAATTCATATTTTGGTATTAAAAATTCAACTGAGATCTTTCTTGGTTGAAAATGTAACCGTTTTGTTGAAATTGTTCTTTTTTGGCAGAAAATCAATCTTCTTTGTAGAAAATTCATTTTTTTTGTTGTTGAAGGTTTAACTACTTTGTTGAATTTTTTTTATGAATTCACCTGTTTTTGATTTAGAATTAAAATCTTTTGGGATTGAAATATCAACTATTAAATTTTTTGGAAAATAGATCTTCTTGGTTACAAAATCATCTTTTGGGTGGAACTCTTTTTTTTAAATTAATTTTTTGTTGTTGGTAGAGATTCATAATTTTATTAGAAATTTAATCTCTGTTTGAAACTATGTTATGTTGAAAATTCTTTTTTTTTTTGTTTTTAAGAATTAATTTTTCAAACTGAAAATTTTGACTTCCATTTTTGGGAACAAGAAATCTTTTTAACTTAAAAATAAACTATTTGGATTAAAATCTCTCTTAACTGAAAATTTAACTATATCTTTGTGGATTCAACTATTTTGTTAAAAATTTATCTTTTGGTAAAAAATTCATCATTTATGGTAAAAAAAAGTCATTTTTCTGATTTGAAAATGAATTTTTTTCTTGAAGATTCAACTTTTTGCTTAAAAATTCAACTGTCTTCTAAAAATTTCGTCTTTTTGGAAGGTCATAAATAGCAGAAAATTGACGATATATTTTATATTTTGATACATATATATGGTAATTTTTAGATCAGGAAGGTAATGATATATAAGTGTCAGTATTATAGTGTAAAGTGTGATATTTATTCACATAGACCTGAAATTTGTTAATAAGTTAGGAAATCGTGGCAAAGACTATCACGCTAGCCAGAGAGATTTTTATGGCTCATGAGTATGCAGTAGCACGTTTGCTCAGAACTGCCTACATATTTAGAGACATGTGTGTTAAATATGTAAATACTAGACACAAGTACAATATTCTGACGCCTCCTCTAATTCTTGACTTTGCTCTTGATCATGATAAAAAGTTTTCAAGTGTTTGATTTTTAAAGAGCATGTCAATGCCACCAAAAAAAACTGAAGAAAAAAGTGCCCACGCCCAAAAAGTAATAAAAAGATTGACGCCTTTATGGTTTTGGAAATATTTACATAGTCGTTACTTGATTTGAATATAATTTCCAAAATCTGTTTTAAGTAGTTGTGAAAAATAGCAAGAAAACAAAACACATCAAGTTTTCTTTTTTAATGCATATCTACATGCCAAGACCTTCAATTTCAGCCATCTTTGAAAAAACTCGAACCAATAGAAAAGAATCCAGCATAGTGTTCCAAAATGTGGAATTTCCTCATTTTTCTCATTTTTTACTCACTGATAACGACAAAAAAAAACATCACTATGTCGAAGCAATTGTTAATTTTTAATGAACATCTTCATAGTGATCTAAAACAACGAAATTCCCGCATTTTTATAATTCTTTATAAACTGATAACAAACAAGCACACGATTGAAACCCGAAAAAGCTTTAAATTTTAAATTTAAATTTAAATTTAAATTTGGCAGAGCAAATTTCATTTTTCAATGCACATTTAAGTACCATGACCATCAATTTTAGCCATCTTCGAAGACTATCCAATTAAAAGAAACCAAAAAAAAAAAACCGAAATTTCCTCATTTTTCTCATTCTTTGTCCACTGTTAACAAAAAAAAAAACTATAAGATAGAAAATTTTATTTTTCAATCCACATCTAACCATAAAGACCTTCCATTTCAGCCATATTCGAAGACAATCGAACTACTAAAAAAGAATCGAGCATAGTGTTCCAGAATGCGGAATTTCCTAATTTTGCTGATGTTTCACCCACTAAACACATCAAAAAAACATCAATATGATAAAGCAAATTATAATTTTTAATGTACATTTGCATAGTGATTTTAATGAACATCTTCATAGTGATCTAAAAAACGAAATTTCCTCATTTTTCTAATTTTTAACACAGTGATAACAAAAAAACAATACTATGACATAGCAAATTTCATTTTTCAATGCACATCTAAGTGCCATGGCCATCAATTTTAACCATCGGAGAAGACTATCGAACTACTAAAAAAGATTCGAGCATAGTGTTCCAAAATACGGAATTTCCTAATTTTTCGAATCTTTCACCCACTGAGAACATCCAAAAAACATCACTATGACAAAGCAAATTTTAATTTTTAATGAACATTTGGATAGTCATTTTAATGAACATCTACATAGTGATCTAAAAAAATGGAATTTTCTAATTTTTCTAATTTTTTACACAGTGATAAGAAAAAAGCAATACTATAACATAGCAAATTTCATTTTTCAATGCACATCTAAGTGCCATGACCATCAATTCTAGCCATCTTCGAAGAATATCCAACTAAAAGAAATCTGAAAAAACAAAATTTTCTAATTTTTTACACAGTGATAACAAAAAATCAATACTATGATATAGCAAATTTTCTTTTTCAATGCACATCTAACTATCGAAACCTTCAATTTCAGCCACCTTCGAAGACAATCGAACTACTAAAAAAGATTCGAGCATAGTGTTCCAAAGCGCGGAATTTCCTAACTTTTCTAATCCTTCACCCACTGACAAAATCCAAAAACCATCACTATGACAAAGCAAATTTTAATTTTTAAGGAACATTTGGATAGTGATTTTAATGAACATCTACGTAGTGATCTAAAAATATGAAATTTTCTAATTTTTCTAATTTTTTACACAGTGATAACAAAAAAACAATACTATGCCACTGCAAATTTTCTTATTCAATGCACATCTATCAAGACCTTCAATTTCAGCCATCTTCGAAGTCAATCGAACTACTAAAAAAGAATCCAGAATAGTGTTCCAAATCGTGGAATTTCCTCATTTTTCTAATTTCTTAACCACTGATATAAAAGAAAAAACATCACTATGACACAGCAAATTTTAATTTTTCAAGAACATTTAGATAGTGATTTTAAAGAATATCTTCATAGCGATCTAAAAAAACGAAATTTCCTCATTTTTGTAATTCTTTATACACTCATAACGAACAAGCAATTCTATAACATAGCAAATTTCATTTTTCAGTGCACATCTAAGTGCCATGACCAACAATTTTAGCCATCTGCGAAGACTATCCATCTGAAAAAAATCTAAAAAAACGAAATTTTCTCATCTCTCTCATTGTTTACCCACTGGCAACATCAAAAAAATATCACTATGATAAAGCGAATTTTAATTTTTAATGAACATTTGGATAGTGATTTTAATGAACATCTACATAGTGATCTAAAAAAACGAAATTTCCTCATTTTTCTAATTTTTAACAGAGTGATAACAAAAAGCAATACTATGACATAGCAAATTTCATTTTTCAATACACAACTAATTGCCATGACCATCAATTTTAGCCATCTTCAAAGACTATCCAACTAAAAGAAATTTAGAAAACCAAATTTTTTCATTTTTCTCATTGTTTACCCACTGTTAAAAAATAAAAACATCACTATGACAAAGCAAATTATAATTTTGCATGAACATTTGGATAGTGATTTTAATGAACATCTACATAGTGATCTAAAAAACGAAATTATCTCATTTTTCTAATTTTTAACACAATGATAACAAAAAAGCAATACTATGACATAGCAAAATTTTCTTTTTCAATGCACATCTAACTATCAAGACCTTTAATTGCAGCCATCCTCGAAGACAATCGAACTACTGAAAAAGATTCGAGCATAGTGTTCCAAAACACGGAATTTCCTAATTTTTCTAATCTTTCACCCACTGAGAACATCCAAAAAACATCAGTATGACAAAGCAAAATTTAATTTTTGATGAACATTTGGATAGTAATTTTAATGCACATCTCCATAGTGATCTAAAACAAACGAAACTTCCTCATTTTTAGCATTCTTTATACACTGATAACAAACAAACAATACTATGACATAGCAAATATAATGTTTCAATGCACATCGAAGTGCCATGACCATCAATTTTAGCCATCTTCGAAGACTATTCAACTAAAGAAATCTGAAAAAAATAAAATTTGTTCATTTTTATAATTTTTTACACAGTGATAACAAAAAAGCAACACTATGACATAACAAATTTTCTTTTTCAATTCACATCTAGCTATCAAGATCTTCAATTGCAGCCATCTTCGAAGACAATCGAACTACTGAAAAATAATCGAGCATAGTGTTCCAAAACGCGGAATTTCCTCATTTTTTTAGTCTTTTACCCACTGACAACATCAAAAAAATATCACTATGATAAAGCAAATTTTAATTTTTAATGAACATTTGGATAGTGATTTTAATGAACATCTCCATAGTCATCTAAAAAAAACGAAATTTCCTCATTTTTATCATTCTTTATACACTGAGAACAAACAAACAATACTTTGACATAGCAAATATAATGTTTCAATGCACATCCAAGTGCCATGACCATCAATTTTAGCCATCTTCGAAGACGATCCAACGAAACAAATCTAAAAAAAAACGAAATTGCTCATTTTCATAATTGTTTACACAGTGATAACAAAAAAGCAATACTATGAAACAAATTTTTTTTTCAATGCACATATAACTAACAAGACCTTCAATTTCAGTCATCTTTGAAGACAATCGAACTACTAAAAAAGATTCGAGCATAGTGTTCCAAACCGCGGAATTTCCTAATTTTTCTAATCTTTCACTCACTGACAACATCAAAAAACATCACTATGACAAAGCGAATTTTAATTTTTAATGAACATTTGGATAGTGATTTTATGAACATGTACATAGTGATCTAAAAATACGAAATTTTCTCATTTTTCTAATTTCTTACACAGTGATAACCAACAAGCAATACTATAACATAGCAAATTTAATTTTTCAATGCACATCTAAGTGCCATGACCATCAATTTTAGCCACCTTCGAAGACTATGCAACTAAAAGAAATCTACAAAATGAAATTTTCTCATTTTTCTCATTGTTTACCCACTGTTGACGAAAAAAAACATAAGATGGCAAATTTTATTCTTTTTCCCAATTTGAGACACCCCAGAAGAAAATTGGACCAAAACAAAAACTTCTATCATAGTCGGCTAAAAAACGAAATTACATGATGTTTCTCATTTTTGTGCACTGATATAGCAAATTATATTTTGTAATGCACATCTAAATTGCAAGACGTTCAATTTGAAACATCACTGAAAAATATCAGACTAAAAGTAGTTTCCAGCATAGGGGTCTAAAAAACAAAATTTCGTCATTCTTTATATTTTTAAACACTACTAACAAAAAAGTGAAACTTTAACATAGCATATTTTATTTGTTAATCTGAATTGAAATGTCAAATGCTTTAATATGAGCCATCCTCGAATTTGTAAACCATTTTTTGACCAGGGATAGCTATAAATCTCGGATTGTCTACTTTTTACAATTATATGCCATTAGTGATCACAGCGTCATCTATGGTAGCTAAATATTTATGGAAATATATTTATCGACACGCTGTATAATGATATATTTTTTTAATTTAATTTTTTCAGATATATCTACAAAAGAATATAAAGTATGTTAAGTATGATTGCATGATCATCAACATACGAAAGACTGAAGAAAAAGCGTAGATTGAGCAAGACGCTGCTACCGTGAAAATCAAGTTCGACCGTACCTCGTCTTCTGCTACGAGAGATGATCTTGAAGCCCTCAGAAGGTCAGCCACGTGTATGATGCAAGTAAGTACATGTATATAGTATATAGGAAAGTCATGTAAAAAACAGGAGCCAAGGTCAAAGCAAATTAGTCATACGCTTCATACAAGTTCACCTCATTTCGCTCTTCCACACACACATTCACATATAAAATTGATAATTCAAATAACACATGTATGTGTGTTGAACCAGTTGGATTTTGATGTAATGGAAGGGGATTGTTAATGATGAAACCATGAGTTTGCCATAAAACTACGTTGGACATTTTGTGATTAATTGCCTGTCGCGGATGCACGTTCCATTAGACACATATGTCGAAGCTTGGCTGTTTGAATGATTTGAAAATGCAAAATTTTCAACAAAGATCATTATTTTGTTGCACAACAATCGCGCTAAGTATTTAATACATACGGTGTCACTTTTTCATGCTTTCTATACATATATGTCAAGTGTCCACGTGCCGTGGATGTAGATAATGTACTCATTGTTAGTCACATCATAGGTTTAATCAACGTTTACGACGCTATTAGAATGACATACGTATTTAGCGCAAGCTTATATACAAAATATCTGATTTTCTTTCATATATTTGCATTGATGACATATTTTTGAGGCTTCAAAGTATTCACTTTTTGTGAATAAAGATCCGGTTTTTAGGGGTCGTCCATAAACTACGTTCCCAATTTGAGGGGGGGGGGGGGAGGGCTTCATTGGAAGTAACGTTACTAACTTAGATAACGTTAGTACGTTTCTTGATGATAAAGTTTAATTCATTTATTAATAATTTATTGATAAATAATTTGATAATTTAATTTTAATTTTTTCGCGATTTTTACGAAAGATGTCTCTGCAAGGGTGCAGTTCAGTAATAAATTAATAAGTTTGAAAATCACTTTCATATTTCAGAATTCACACTCTTATCATGTTTTCGATCAATTTCTCCTTTTTCCAGATTTTTCTTTAACATTTTTGTTTTGGTTAAAAATTCTACTATTTAGTTTAAAATTTAATTATTCTCTTGAAAATGCAACTATTTTTTAACAACTCATCATTTTTGGTCAAAAATTCAACAACTTGGTTTAAAGTAGAACTAATTTGTAAAAAATTTATCTTTTTGGTTAAAGATTCATCTCTTTGGTTAACAATTTAAATATTTTATTGAAAATGCATCTTTTTTAGTTGAAAATTTGTGTTTTTTGGTATAAATTTAATCTCCGTAGTCAAAAATTCATCCTTTTTTCTTGAAAATTCAGCTCTTTGGTTAGAAATTTCACTATTTTGTTGAAAATTCGTATTTTTTTATTACATTCAATTGTTTTTGATTTTATTAAAAATCTTTTTTTATTAAAATATCATCGATTAGAATTTTCATTGAGATCTCATTTTCAGAGTGGAAAATTTATTCAGTTTATTTTTTAACTGAAAATATAACTATTTCATTTTTGGGTAAAAATTTATATTTTTAATTGAAAATTGATCTTTTCGGTTTGAAAATTTAACTATTTGGTTAAAAATTCGTGTACTTTGTTGAGGATTCAAATATTTTGTTCGAAATTCGTATTATTTGGTTGAATTCAACTGTTTTTTATTCAAAATTAAAATAGTTTTTGGTTGAAATATCAATTATTAAAAGCTTTTTTTGTTGAGGATTCATCTTTTCGCTTTGAAAATTCAACTGATTTGTAGAAAATTCGTCTTATTGGCTAGAAAATTGTATAAATAGGTAAAAAATTAGATTATATAGTGGAAAATCAACTTTTATAACATTAATTGTTTCAACTGAAAATGTAGATATTCCATTTTTGGATGAAACGTTATCTTTTTTCTTTGAAAACTTATTTTTTTTTTTAGTTGAAAATACATCTATTTTGTTGAAAATTTAACTATTTTAGTCGAAAATTTAACTATTTGGTTCAAAATTTAACTGTTTTGTGAAAAATTTATGTATTTTGTTGAAAAATTTTCTTTTTCGGTAGAAAATAAATTTCATTTTTTGAAAATTCATCTTTTTGGCTTTGGATTCAATTATTTTGTGAAAAAATCGTCTCTTTTGGTTTAATTAAATGGGCGAAAATTCGTTGTTTTTTTGCTGAAAAGAAAATTTTGGAATTGAAAATTTGATTATTTTATTTTTGGATGAGAATTTATCTTTTTTAGTTGAAAATTCAAATGTTTGGTTGACAATTTCACTATTTTGGTAGAAAATGTAAGTGTTTGGTTAAAAAATTTACTACTCATTTCAAAAATTAACTAGTTGGTAGACATTTAACTTTTTTGTTGAAAACTAGTTGTGTCAGGTGGAAAATTCAACTGTTTTGTGGAAAATTCATGTATTTTGTTAAAAATTCTTTTTTTTTTGGTTGAAAAAATTAGTTTGTTTTGTTGAAAATTAATTTTTTTAGCTGAAAATGTAAATATTCCATTTTTGGATGAGAACTTATTTTTTTTAGTTGAACATTCAAATATTTGGTTGAAAATTCCACTATTTTGGTAGAAAATTTAATTATTTATTTAAAAAATTCACTAATTGGTAGAAATTTAACTTTTTTGTTGAAAATTCGTTGTGTCGGGTGAAAAATTAAATTTTTTTGTTGGAAAATTCATGTATTTTTTTCAAAATTTTTCTTTTTTGGTTCAATTCCTTTTTTTTTGACTTGAAAATTAATTTTCGAAACTGAAAATGTAACTATTCCATGTTTGGTTGAAAACTTATATTTTCAGTTAAAAATTTATCTATTTTGTTAAAAATTGGTCTCTTTTTGTTAAAAAGCCAATTATTTTGTAGGAAAAACGACTTTTTGTTTGAAAATTCATATTATTGGTTGAAAATTCAACTATTTATTTGAAAAACTAACTTCTTGGTAGAAAATAAACTTTTTTTTAACTGTTTTGTGGAAAATTGATCTATTTTGTTATAAATTTGTCTTTTTCGGTACAAAATTTATCTTCTTTTTTGAAAATTCATTTTTCTTAAAAAACTCGTGTTTTTGTTCAAAATTAAGTTTTTAAACTGAAAATGTATCTATCTTTCTTAGTTAAAAATTCAACTATTTTGGTAGAAAATTCGACTATTTTGTTAAAAATTAAACTATATATTTGAAAAATAACCGATAGAGATAAATTTTTAACAAAGTACATGAATTTTCCACAGAACAATTGGATTTTCAAACCGACACCAAATAGTTGAATTTTCTTACAAAATAGTTAAATTTTCAATTAAATATTTGAATTTTCAATTAAAAAGAATAAGGTTGACACCAAAAATAGAAGAGTTACATTTTGATCATAAAAATTAATTTTCCACAAAAAAGACGAATTTTCCACAAAACAGTTGACTAAATAAAAACAAAAAATAAGTTGTGAACCAAAAATAAAATATCTACATTTTGAGTTTGAAAAAATAATTTTCAACTAAAAAAAAAAAATTTTTCCCAGTTAAAATTAACTAAACAAGACGAATTTTCAAAAAAAATACATGAATTTCCTACAAAACGGTTGAATTTCCCACCCGATACTTTGAATTTTTAACAAAAACGTTAATTTTCGAACAAATACTAAATTTTTCAAATAAATGGTTTAATTTTGAATCAAATATTTGAATTTTCAGTTAAAAACGATAGCGCTTCAACCAAAAATAGAAGAGTTACATTTTTAGTATATGAAATTAATTTTCAACAAAAAACGATGAAATTTCCACAAAAAAGTAGAATTTTCTCCCAGACACTGTGAATTTCCAACAAAAAAGTTAATTTTCTACCAAATAGTTATTTTTTAAATAAATAGTTTAATTCTTAACCAAATAGTTGAACTTTCTATCAAAATAATTGAATTTTCAACTAAGAAAGATGAGTTTTCAAATAAAAAAGATAATTTTTAATTCAAAAATGGAATAGTCATATTTTCAGTTAGAAAAATAAATTCTTGACAAAAAAAAAGGACTTTTCACAAAAAAGTTAATTTTCCAAATAAATAGTTTTATTTCTTTTCAAATAGTTAAATTACCTAATGAAAAAGGTGAAGTTTCAACTAAGAAAAATGAGTTTTCAGATAAACAAGATAAGTGTTCAACCAAAAATGAATTCTTAACAAAACATAAACAAATTTTTTAGAAAGAAGTTAATTTTTCGAATAAACAGTTTAATTTTTGTTGATAGTTAAATTTTCTAATGAAAAAGTTGAAGTTTCAACTAAGAAAGATAACTTTTCAAAATATGTTCTCATCCAAAAATCGAATAGTTACATTTTCAGCTAAAAAATTAAATTTCAACAAAAAAAGTAATTTTCTACTAGGTAAATTGAACCAAAAAAGACGAATTATTGACAAAGTAGTTCAATCCACAGGCAAAAAGATTAATTTTCTAAAAATAAAATTAATTTTGTATCCAAAAAGGTGAATTTTCAACAAGATTCTTGAGTTTTTAACAAAAAAGTTGATTTTCTACCAAGTAGTAAATTTTTCAAATGAATAGTTTAATTTTTAACCAAATAGTTGAATTTTCTACCAAAATAATTTAATTTTCAACCAAACGGTAACTTTTTTTTTGTCGAAAAAGATAGCATGTGCGAATGTATAAATTTGTCGACAAAAATTACGTCTTTTCTAGAAAAAATTAAATTAAACAAAATAATTTAATTTTCGACTATATAATTTCAACGAAATAATACGAATTTTCAAATATAAAATATCAATTTTCAATTTAAAATATAAATTTTCAACGAAAATGGATTATTTATATTTTCAGTTTAAAAAAAATATTAATTAAATTTTTCACTCTGAAGATGAGTTTTTAACTAAAATAATGAATCTTCACAAAAAGTTGATTTTTTATAAATTAGTTCAACTTTCAACCAGCTAGATGAAGTTTTCAACAAAAAAGATGAATTCTCAAATAAAAGTGTAATTGATGATATTTCATTCAAAATAGATTTTAATTTAAATCAAAAATAATTCAATGCAATCAAAAAATGTGAATTTTCAAAAACATAGTTCAATTTTGAACCAAAAAGATGAATTTTCAACGAGAAAGATGAATTTTTAACTAAGACGATTAAATTTATATAAAAAACAACATAGTTGTATTTTATGTTATAAAAATTAGTTATAAATTTGTAACAAAATACATAAATTTTGAACCAAAATTTGAATTTTCAACGAAGCAGATTATTTCCTACAAAAAAAAAGAAATTTTCAAGAAACTATAGAAAAATAATTGAATCAACAACCAAAAACTGATTAATTTTCAACGAAAGAATCGGGTTCTTAACCAAAAAATTCATTTTCATATTTAAAACATAAATAATTATTTTCTGCCAAAACAGATAAATTTTCTATTATCTAGTTGAACTTTAAGTTTTAAAAAGGTCTATTTTTAACCAAAAACGGAATGAATCAATTTTCATTGAAAAAAAATTATTTTCAATTCAGAAAAGAAATTTTTTGTAAAACATTTGAATTTTCTACCAGCTTTTTGAACTTTCGAAAAAAGGACGAAATTTCCACAAAAAAAGCCAATTTTTCAAACCCCAAAATATAAATTTTCAACAGAAAAAGTTGAATTTTTGACCACAGAGAAGACTTTAAAAAGTAGTTAAATTTTCAACTAAATAAAGGATTTTTATTTTTAACCAAATAATTGAACTTTCTACCAAAATAGTTGAATTTTCAACTAGGAAAGATGAGTTTTTAGATAAAAAAGATAAGTTTTAAATCAAAAATGGAATAGTTATATTTTCAGTTAAATAATACATTTTTCACAAAAAAGTTAATTTTTCAAATAAATAGTTCTATTTTTTTTTAAATAGTTAAATTTTCTAATTAAAAAGTTGATTTTTCAACTAAGAAAGATGAGTTTTCATATAAAAAAGGTAAGTTTTCAAAAAAAAATGGAATAGTTACATTTTCATATAAAAAAATGAATTCTTAACAAAACAAAAGTAAATTTTTTAAAAAGTAGTTAATTTTTCAAATAAATAGTTTGATTTTTTTAAATAGTTAAGTTTTCTAATAAAAAAGTTTATAGTTTCAACTAAGAAAGATAACTTTTCAAAAGATATGTTCTCATCCAAAAATGGAATAGTTACATTTTCATCTAAAAAAATTCAATTTTAACAAAAAAAACGAATTTTCTACCGTTTTCTATTCAAACCAAAAATGACGAATTTTTGACAAAATAGTTAAATCCACAGCCAAAAAGATAAATTTTCAACAAGATACATGTATTTTTAACAAAAAAGTTGATTTTCTACCAAGTAGTTAATTTTTCAAATAAATAGTTCAATTTTTAACCAAATAGCTGAATTATCTATAATAACAGTTTAATTTTCAACCAAAAAGATGAATTTTCAACCAAATGGTAGCTTTTTTTTTGGTCGAAAAAGATAGTATGTACGAAGGTATACCTTTTTAGATAAAAATGACTTCTTTTATAGAAAAAATTTAATTTTTAACAAAAAAGTTCATTTTTTACTATATAATTTAATTTTCTACCAAACTATTTCAATTTTGAATTAAAAACAGGTAATTTCAATGAAATAATACTAATTTTCAGCAAAATAGTTGAATCCTCTGCAAATTACAAGAATTTTCAACAAAATAGTTGAATTTTCAAATAGAAAAGATCAATTTTCAATTTAAAATATACATTTCCAACGAAAATTGAATAGTTATATTTTCAGTTTGAAAAACAAAACTAGTTAAATTTTTCTCTCTGACGATGGGGTTTTAACAAAAATAATGAATCTTCACAAAAAATTGATTTTTAACAAATTAGTTGAACTTTCAACCAGGTGGTTGAATTTTCAAACAAAAAAGATGAATTCTTACCAAAAAGTGTAATTAATGATATTTCAATCAAAAAAGATTTAAATTTAAATCAAAAACAATTGAATGCAATCAAAAAATATGAATTTTCGAAAACATAGTCAAATTTTGAACCGAAGATATAAATTTTCAACGAAAAAGATTTTTTTTTTTTAAATACCAAAAAACACGAATTTTCAACAGAATGCATGGATTTTCAACTAAAAAAGATGAATTTTCAACAAAGTAGTTTAACTTTTAACTAAGTTGTTAAATTTTCGACCAAAAAAGATGAAATTTTAACAAAATAGTTAAATTTTCAACTAAACTGATGAATTTTCCTGCAAGAAGATTAGTTCTACCAAAAAATACAATTTCTTAACAAAATAAATCAATTTTTAATAAAATTATTGAATTTTAAGGCCAAAACGATGAATTATCTATAAAACGGTAAAATTCACAAACTAAAAATAAGATTTTTTAAGAAAAAAATGAATTTTCTACCAAAAAGTCAGATTTTCATAAAAATAATATAATTTTCAACCAAATAGTGACATTTAAACAAGAAATTTCAATTAATAACGAAAAAATTAGTTTTCAACCGAATAGTTTAATTTTCTACCAAATTGTTGAATCCTTAAACAAACCAGATTAATTTCGACCCAAATATTTGCATTTTCAAAATTTTAACCAAAAAGAATGAATTTTTATTTAAAAAAAAATGCATTTTTAACCAAATACATTAATTTACAATTAGAAAAGATAAATTTTCAACCAAAAATGGAATAGTCACAATGGTTTTTGAAAAAATTAATTCTCAACCAAAATAAGAAAACAGATTTTTAACAAAATAGTTACATTTTCAACAAAAGAGGTGAATTTTCAACTAAAATTATGAAATTTAAAAACATGAATTTTCGATAGAAGATTTCAACCTGAAAGAAGATTTTTTAACCCGGAAGATTAATTATCTAAAAAGTAAATAGTTTAATTTTCAACCAAGGAGGTGAATCTTAAAAAAATATGAGTTTCTGACAAAACGGTTCAATTTTGAACAAAATTTTGCAACAAAATAAATTAATTGACAACAAAATTATCTACAAAACGGTTGAATTTGCAACCAAAAGATATGATTTTTCGACAAAAAAGTAAACTTTCACCAAAAAGATGAATTTTCTTAAAATTGTCGTAATATTCAACAAGAAAACTAATTTTTATAAGAACAGTTTCATTTTTGACCAAATTGTTGAATTCTTAACCAAACCAAAAAAGACGAACTTTTAATAAAATACATGAATTTTCAACTAGAAAAGATCATTTTTCAATAAAAAAATAATCAATTTTTAACCAAAAAGGGAATAGTTACATTGTAAGTTAAAAAATTAATTCGCAAAACAAAATTATCAACAAAATAGTTCAAACCCAGGATATGAATTTTGAACCCAGAAGATTAATTTTATAAAACTAAAATGGTTAAATTTTTAAACCAGGAGATGAATCTACGACAACGAAAATTAATTTTTTAACAAATTAGTTGAACTTTCAACAAATTAGCTGAATTTCTGATCAATGAAGATGATTTTTTTTAAATAGGGGCATTTTCAACAATATATTACAAATTTTAACCAACTTCTAGAATTTTTAACCAAACGAGATAAATTCTGAACTAAAAATACATTGGTATGTATGTTTCTTGAAAAAAAGAAGAGTTCTTTAAAATTTATAATCAGCCGTAGTGGAAAATTTTTTACAAAAAAGCACAGAAAATTAAAACTATTTTCACAGGAATCTACAAATAAATACAATTAATTAAAACTAAAATTACAGGAAAGTACAACTTTTTTCTATTATTGAGACAAATTTTGTATTTTTTTTGTATTTTTTACACAATAGTTTTCGCGTATAAAATGAAATCTTTTAAAACTTTTTAAGTGAAAATTTCTTACTTAAAAGCCCTTAAACTGCAAAACTTTAATTTTAACTTTTATACATTTTACAGTTAAAATATTTAAAAAAATGTAAATCCATGCCATCATTTTCAATTCCATGAATTGAAGAATGAATAAAAATATTTATAAATTTTCAAAATTATATAATTTTTAACAATTTTAGGCTAGAAACATTAATTTATACATTAAAAGTTTGTTTTGAAACCTTTAAAAATGTTCTCTGAAAAATTGTTTTAAAAGAATCATTTAAAAATTTTCCAGAAATCTAATGATAAATTTATTATCTCGGAACTTGAATTTTTCCTACGATTTTTTGAAAATCCTGCGAAAGTCATAAAGTTCTTTTAAAATTAATTTTTCAGCAAGAAAATGATTGTGAGTTTTTTTTAGGAATTTTGATACAAATTTTTTATTTATTTAAAATCTTTCAAAATACATGAAAAGCTTATAAATTTTGTGTTCGCCATCTTCAAAAATGAGCATTGGGTTTTAAATGTTTTAAAATCTTTTCAGGTTTTAAATTATTTTGGAATTCCCAGGCGGAAATATTATGTATAGTTTATATATAGTGTGAAATATTATATATAGTATTCACTTGTTTAATACATTTTTTATATGAAACAAATATATTTTAGACTCACTCGATTATTTTCCAAATTAATAATTGTTTAATTTTCATTCATCATTCAAAAATTGTTTCAAACCTTTTTAAATATATTATATATATACTGGGAGCCGATGTCATTTTTTAGATGACAGTTGCTCCCAGTGGGACCCTGCGCTGGTTGTTAACCTTTAGTTTTTAATTATATATATTTGAGACAAATGTATTTGTCTTTTTTATACTATCAATCTTCCAGCACTTATACGTGTACCGAAGTATCAACACTAATGCATAGTAATAAATTTTATGTAATATGCATATTAAATTCAAAATAACCAAATGAGGTAGTTATCATACAACATTTCAATGACAGATTTCAAAAAAATATTTGAGCCCGGCAATGGTCGGTTCACAAACGCAGTAAGAATTTTCCTGGTAAGTATATGCCGTAGCCGACTCAGTCGTTTAGCCGACTAGCTAGTCAGTCGGCTAACCGACGCTGATTAGCTGACTCGATACCTTCAAGTGCTTTCTGGAGTGTTTGTGGCGTGTTATGTTTCGCCATTTCGGAATAAATTATAAGAAATTAATTGGCCTTTTGAATTGAGATGAATGCATAGTGATATGAAAGTGCAATGTGGTCCAAAGTTTCTTTTTTGGTACTCCTGAAAGTGGCTGGGAGCAAGCAGATGTCTTATTTCTTTTGTAAATTGCATACAAATTTTGGAATTACATCAATCCCTTGAATGTGCTTTGGAGTTTTGTGATAAAATGACCTAAAAATGTGCAGCTTGTAGAATACTGGCTGTTTTTGGGAGTTTTTAACACAACTCTAGTGTGATTTGTTGAAAAACTTCATGCTTTATCTTTGCTGGCATTCTTTTACATGTGCTAAGGTCACCTATAAAATCTGTTTTACTTGCAATGCTGCCATACTTTATTGACTCTGTATATCACTCACCAACACAATCTGGTATCGTATAAACTATATTTTGATGTGTATTTCGCGCTTAACCGCTCGTAGTCTTTCCACTTTCCCCAATATGAATTGCTTCTGATTTCACTGCTTAATTATGAATTGAATATTTGTTCATGGTTAGGGCCTCAAAATTTTTTTCTTCAAGAACCCTTCCATTTAGCGGTAAACTGCAAATTAATTGTTTACGAATCTTTCTTTATGTTGGAATTATAGTTACTACAATTTAATTTTTCTGTCTGCAATTATGGCTTACGCATAAAGTGCATGCTGGGGGCGAGCTTGCAGAATATATTTGTTTGGTATTTGTTACATTAAAATATTATGTTCAGCTGTATCTCTGCACTCGGTAACAGGCCATCTTTTAGGAACTCTGATGCCAATGGCAAGTCGACGGGTGGTGGCTGGCAGCCTTATCTCAGGAATCGGAGTGTAAATGTGAGGAGTAACGCTCTCAAGTCGCGTACGGATTCCCTGGAAAGTACATCCTGTACTAGGACAGGTCTGAGGTTCCTCCTGGTGGCCCTCCTATAGGTTCCACTACTCTTAGGAAAAGAAATAGACAAACTTGAAATACTTCCAATAGTCCCAGTAATGGGAGTACGAAAAGGACTAAAAGTCCGAATAGATCAGGGGGTGAGGAAGGATCTATTGATTATCTTACACGGCAACCTAATACAGGCAATTCATGGATGGCTACGATTCTTTCTCCTCAGGGCGCGTCGTCCTTAAAGATAAAATTGAGACAGACGTTATTGATTCTAATTCTAATCCAGATAATGGTAACACGGACTCTAATAGAACCCGGGATGTGTTTGGTCCACAGATTTTATGGACTAGGGAAGGGATGGTTGCAGATTTTTAGTTTTCAGAGTCATCCTCCTCTACGTTTATAGTTTTGATGGAAAACACTAACCCTCATAAAAGGTTAGGTAGATTCGATCACTTATGTCGTGCCGACAAAATTGACGAGCTTATTTCTGGTGGTAGGAGGATTCTAAGAAACGGTCAGAATTAAGTTAAAATATTTTTCGATGATTGGCGAGATGAAAATATTCTCTAGGATTCTGCGGACTTTGTTCGAACAGGTCTTAAATTGTTTATTCCTTCATCTCTGATTAGTAAAAGGGATTTTATCAGGAATTTTGATCCAAAATATTCTACTCTCAGTGTTTTCAATCGCGTTGATCCGTCGTACAAGGACTCCATTCTGGCTATTAGAAGGAGAACCAATCCGGATAAGACCCTCTCTGATAAGTTTGAATTTACCTCGTCTTTCTCAAGTATACCGAATAGTATCTTCTTATCGGGGTGGGAGTTTCCTATGACTCCAGTAATTCCCTCCTAGATTCGATGCTTTAGATGCCAGAGGTTCACACACTTTGCTAATCAATACCGTGGTACCAGACCAGTCTGCGAGTTTTGCGGTGAATTTCACACACCAATGCTTGCCAGAACCGATTGAGAAAGGTTTGCTGTGCCAACTGTCAAGACCGTCATCCCACTTCTTCTCGGGATTGCCCTGTCTATTCTTTTGAATTTAAAATTATGAAATATAGATTTCTACATAACTGCGGTTACGATCAGGCGGACTCAGCTCTTGCCCAACGAGGTGCTGTGGTTCCTGGCTCCAGACGAAGGAATTTGGACTCTATAAACCTGAATACTGATCAGGACGAAGTGCCATTTGAGCCTGTCAATAATAACTCAAAGGAAAAAACCGGAACTGAATGTAATCAGCCTACAAATCTTGTCTGACAATCAAGTCGCGTTGAAGTCCCTTTCTTCGGAGCGCGTCGCATATATAGGTTATGTTTTGGAGTTCTGCATGTTATTGTTTCTGGTTAAGTTTCCTTTCCCTTAAAGAGAATATAAAATTGCCTTCCTGTGTGATGTTGCGCCCAGGAAGATAATAATTCATTAGATTATTTAGTAAAACTATAGGGCAAAATAGAATCTACTCAATGCGAGATTTGTTTAACTTGGATTCGGTTCTATTTGAAGTTAATACACTATGTTTGTTATAGTTCACTCCCAGCGTAGTGAGTTCAATATCTACTGCTCATGCAGTCCAAGTAGTTGCATCTCTAAATATTATGCTCATAGTTATTAGTATTTCTAGGTTTTGTTTTGTAAGTTTTCTGTTATTTTTTTCTTTGTTTTTGTTAAGTTTATTAAGTGAGATTTAAAAATGTTTCTAATTGAGTAATAGCTACGATGGTAGAAGAGTCCAGGGGGAAGTTAAAATTCGCTAACTGAAATGTGCAAAGTGTCTTGAAGAAGAGGGCGGAAATTGACATAATTATCGCGGAGTTTGATCTGGACGTGCTCGGTGTTACTCAAACTTGGTTGGATACGAAGCATGTGTATGAATTCCCTGGCTACATAATCCACAGATGTGACAGACTTAGAGATAGAGGGGGTGGTTCGGCTATCTCACTCAAAAAAGGTATCCGTTTCAGGAAGCTTGACCTGTGTGGTCTCTTCATAAGAGATTTGGATGCAGTAGGCATCGTTCTACTTACTTTCATGGGCTCTATTATAGTTCTGTCGGTCTATTGACCTCCTATAAGTGTATTAAATATGACAATTGGTGTGATATAATTATCTATGTACATCATATTCTCATTTATGGGGATTTCAATCATCATTCCGGAATATGGGGCGCGGTTTGGGAGAATGCCTCTAGGAGGGAATTGAGTATGGCTGTTTCTGACAGGGGACTGGTTCCCCTGAAAGATCATGAGCCTACTTTTCTTCTTTCTCCGAGACAATCCTGTTCAAACCTGGATTTGCTCTTTCTTTCTATTTTCTGTTCGTTAATTGCTTCCAGTACTTTAAACAAATCTTCAATTGAACAATATTATGCTTTCTCACGATTTCGTAGACTAATTCTTCCCTGCTGAAAGTAAAAAGATAGAAATTCTCTCACTGTTGATCATTTTCTATCTAAAAGATAGTAACGGGTAAGAGAAAGTGTGGTATAATGTTTAATTTATCATGTTTTGTTTGAACACTTTAGTACAAAATATACGATTTTTAATTTAAATATTTTGAAGGTTACAGCGTTTTTAAAGCGTAAGTTTAATCGGATACAATTTTTTTGTGAACCAAGGGTCAATAATCATATCCCTCGAGTCATGAAAATGCTAAAACCATGCAAAACTCATTTTTACATTCTCATCAATGAGAAGGTATTGGTTTTATGTGAATAATGACTTTTGCGGATTCCATCAAATGTCGATGTTTTGAGGACCCCTGAGTCAGAAAAAAATAGTTTTTACGTCAGTGTCTGTTTTTTGTCGTCTGTGAACACGATATTTTTCGACAGAATTATCCGATTGGATTACATTTGTCTAATTATTATTGAGGAATCATCCTGAATGGAATTATCATATTTTGTTCGCTTACGCCTCAGTTTATTTATCGCTGCCTATAATTCACCATAAGCCTCTGCATTTTTCTATCTCCTTTTCAATCCAGACTTACGCCTAGCTCTTTCAATTTCCTTTTCTCCATGACTGCATACCCCACGTATATCCCCATCTATCTTTTTCGACCTCTTTGTCAATCGGCTATTTCTATTTGATCACCGTCTAACTGCTTGATTTACCCTCTCTACTCAACTTCCCATAACGTCGCTGAGTGAGCGCAAGAAGCTGTATCCGACGCTTGTCCGCGGGGGAAACGTAAACAGTCAGAGCCGTATAAACCGCTCCTGTTGGATTTTTCTCCCGCTTACTGCTCTCCTGTACTGTCCGCTTTTATCGCTTCGCTGCTGGTGGCGATGCATTTTGAACACTGTCTGTGCGCTGAAAAACTACGTGGGCCAGCAGATATAGGAAGAACGTAATCAGGCGGCCTTATATTGGACTTCTTATGTAATGAGGAATAAAATACGGAACATACAAAAAAAATTTATTTTGCAATTAGCAATTTAGAAATATTATATTAGGAATCTACGTTTCTTGGCGATTCCAATGATATGTCACTTTCAAATAAACGATTCAAATTAGAATAAGAGCCATATGTTATTTGCCTCCATAAGTTGAAAATTAAAAGTGTTTTTCAGGCTGTGCATAGGTTCACCGAAATTCAACAAATACAACATTCAATAGCAAATATCGCTAGTTGATCATAAACTTTTTCCTCAGATATGCATGTAAAAATATCCTCAGCGTATCTCTAGAAAAAAAATGCAATCAAAACGAAGCGAGGATACCACAAGTCTGCTTAAAAAATGTTGTTTGAAAGCTACAATACAGTGCAACCTCCGAATGACACCGCGCTCGGGCTTGTAGGGGAATATAATTCCGAGAAATGAGTTACCCCCACCCGCGGTCCAAAATCGCCACAAAACATTCTTGACTCAACCTCCGAATAGGACTGCTTGCACTCGATAAATTTCACGTGCAAAGTGTGCCCACCTAACATAGGCCTTATTCGGAGGTTCGCCTCCGAGTCTATGATGCGCGCAGTAGTGGGGGCAACTTTCGAACGAAGATTAGGAGAAGCGGCCTTATTCAGAGAGGACTTATTCAGATGTTGCACTGTATTGACAACTACATTATTGACTCAATTAGCATTGGGCAGTTTGTGCCCCACCATCATTTTAATAAAAAATAAGCATACCAATTTTGAGACGTTTATGGCTTCTTCAAAAACAGTTACATCAATTTAAAGCTAGAAAATTAAACAATCATGGCTACTTGCACACATTTAAACAATTTATCGATAATTTCATATACACTTGTATTTCTCACGTACGTAACTATAGTTTCTTGCAGGAATTTTTTCACTAAAATTCATTTACTTCATGCAAAATGACTATCAGTTGCAACGCAATAAAATTATTTCTAACAAAAACTCTGTTTTCTCAAAAACTATTAACTTTAGGGGGTTCGCGTTTATTATACAAAATTTGTATTTCAGTTGGTACCTTAAAATGAGTATTGCTTTTTTCTCATTCACAAAGTAGTTTTTAGATTATTGACAACCATATTTTTTTACTTATTTTACAAGTTATCTGATATAAGAATCAAAAGAGAAACTGACTGGACCTCGTCGGTCCCAAGGAAATGGGGTTGGCTTCTATAATACAGCGGGTTCCAGAGTATCGATGTCCTATTTGATCCTGGGGCCTCATAAAGTGTGCCAGGTGTCTATGGTTCATACTATGGTGTCCTCTTTTTTCAACGTTCGTACATTAAGTAGGAAGTGCTGTGTGAGTTTGTCAATTGTGGTCAACCAGCGTAGGAAAAACACGAGAAAAAACAATGCCTCATAGCATCTTATTGATGCAATTAACTTTCCTTCAAAACCTAAAATTGAATTTGTTGTTTTTTTTTGGAAAATTGTAAGCTAAGGTAGAACTATCCAGCCTAATTACACGCTGAGTTAGCATCCTTTGGTTTGATTTACTACAGGTATTAAAGTTATAAATATTTTCGAATTTTGAAAAAATGTATGCATAAATAATAGTTCGAAGTAACTACACTATAAAAAATCTGGTTGAAAATTACATTCGACAATGTAGACGGTTTACTGTGATTGCCGTGGTAATTTAACAAAGTGACTGTCAAGTTGCATTGATTCCGGTATGAACATTACCAAACTTTTAGCAATTTAACAGTAGAAATGTAATATTGCCACGAGAATCGTGGGACAGAAAGATACCACTGATCGCCGTGGTAAAATTCAGCCGTAGTGTAAGCGATACTGAAATGTACTTTTACAAGATTATGATAAATTCACTAGGTATGCATGAATTCACTTCACAACGGAAGTTTGAAAAAAAAAACGAAAAGGCAGGAAATTTACTAGAATGTAGTAATTCCGGCCATTCCGACGTTCAATATGTGGCATTCGAGACAAAGTTATTCGCGTCATATGTGCGTATAGATTAGCGTTCGGACGCGCCGGCATTTTCTAATTATTTTTAATGGTTAAAAGATTTAACGGTAACTATTTATACATTTATTTAAGATTCATCGACGATAAATTTGATATTTGATGTTTGATATATATATATAAACTAAAGGTTAACAACCACCGCAGGGTCCCACTGGGAGTAACTGTCATCCAAAAAAAATGACATCGGCTCCCAGTAGGACCGCGGTAAATCCCATTCATGGCCACGTCTCACAACCGCGAGATGAGT
>JAABKJ010002610.1:0-27715 GCA_011634705.1 Andricus grossulariae | reverse complement strand
CGTAAAATGGATGGGCGGTGGGGGGAGGGGGGTTAAAAACTTACGGACCAAGATAAAGGAGGGTACGTGGTTCAAAATTTCAGAAAAAAATGTACTTTAATTTATTTCTCAGATTTCAAGGGATTTTAAGGCATTTTAATGCACTACAATGCATTTCAAAGAATTTTACCATTTTTACGGAATTTACAGATTTTTCCAAAGCTTTTTAGAGATTGTATGAGATTTCCAGGGATTTCAAAAATGATTTCAAAGGATTACAAAAGTTGTAGGGTATTTAAAACGATTTCAAAGACTACGAGAGAATTCACAATTTTCAAATGATCTGAAATATTTCAAGAATTTGAAGACATTACCTAGTAAAATTACAGAGATAATCTCAATTTTTCAAAGGACTTTACAGAATTTTAATGGACTTTAAGGAGTTTAATCAGATTTTACAGGATTTCAAGAGATACCGAAGGGTTTCGATGGATTTGGACCTTTTTTGAGATATTTTATGGAATTAAAAACGATCTGCGTGGATTAAAAAATATTTCAAGGGATTGTAGGAGATTTTAAGAAATTTCGAAATATTTGAAAAGAAGTCACGGGATTTCAATTCAAGAGATACTGAAATATTTTTATGAATTTTGAACGAATCTGTAAAGCTTTAAAAGGCTTTCGATGATTTAATGAGACTTCAAAATATTTTAAAGCAGAGAGAAACTTCTAAAGTATATCCACGAATTTTAGAGGATTTCAAAAGATTTAACTAATTTTAGATTTAATGTAAAAGATTTAATTTAAAGATTTAAAAACGTTTTAAGTGATTTCAAGAGATTTAGAAAGATTCTCAAGCACTTGAAAGATTTCAATGAATTTCAAAGGGATTTCACAGATTTCAAGGGATCTCGTTTTATTTCCAAATATTTCATGGAATTTCAAAGATTTAAACCGATTTTTACATAGTTTAAGGAATTTCCACGGATTTTAAAGGATTATAAGAAGTTTTTATGAAATTTTGAAGATTTCAAGCGATTTTCTCGATATCAAAAGATTTCACGCAATCTAAAAGAATTTCAAGTGATTTCCTGAAGTAATTCTCTGAAATCTCAAAAAATCTGATAAAACTCGTTAAAATCGTTGATATTTTCTGAAGTTCCTTGAAACCTTTTAAAATGGATTAAAAGCTTTGAAATATTTGAAATTCCTTGAAATAAACTGAAATCTATTTAAAACCCTTGAATTCTGCTAAAACATTTTGAAATTATAATCTTATTTAATATTGTAAAATTCCTTGACATCTCTTGGAATTTGGCAAATACCGTAAAAATAATACAATAAAATAAACCATAAAAAATATTAAATTTTTTAAATTCTCCGAAATCCCATAAAATCTGATAAAACCCATTGAAATCTTTGATATTTTCTGAAGTTCCTTGCAATCTTTTGAAATGAATTAAAAGCTTTGAAATCTTCGAAATTCGTTGAAATCTATTAAAAACCTCTGAATTCTGTTAAAATTGTTTAAAATTATAATCTTATCCAATATTGTAAAATTCTTTTAAATCCATTAAAATTTGGTAAATACCGTACAAATTTCTTCAAATCTTCGAATCTTTTAAAATAAACTGTATTCTGTAAAATCATTTAAAATGTTTAAAATCCCTTAAATCTTATGAAATCCCGTATAAAATTTACAATATATTTTTTAATTAATTTAAAAATATTTAAAGTCTTTCAAAATCCTAGAAAATCGCAAAGGTCTGGTGAAATCCCTGCAAATCCCTTAAAAATATTAGGAATATATTGAAATCTGCAAAATCTCTTGAAATGTCTTGACAAATTTTGAAATCTCAAAAAATTTCTGATTTTTGAGATGACGAATATGTTATTTTAGCCAATCAGCGAAGAAGTCTGAAAATATGTGTAAAAGCAAAGTGTAAAAATACCATATCAACGAGAAATTTGAGAAAATATTAGCATTAATGTCATTTTTTCAAAATACTAGCAAAATAGTTTTATTTCAAAAAAAAGTATCAAATAGTATCAATTTAAAAAATCAAAGAAAAAGAGTAAAGCAAAAAAGGCAATCTCCAAATCCCCTTCCTTCAGTCTTTCTTATTTTTTTAAATCGCAATAAAATAACATTTAAAAACAATAAAAAATCAAATGTTTCAACAAATAAAATAGACAAATTTAGACATGTTGAGAAATTGTATTTTACTGTCTTGAAAAACGTGTTGAATGAAAACCAAAACATTGGTAGATTTTTTTGTAAATGTTTTTTAATTGTGATTTAAAGAAATAAAAAAGACGAGAGAAAGAAAGGATGGGGATTTCGAATTAACTTCTTGTTCTTTCCCCTTTTTTATTTTAGTTTTTTTTTAAATTTAAATGAAGACATTTAAGAGTGTGTTGTAAAAATTTGATCGTCAGATTCTTGTTTTTGTTTTTAATTTCCAAGTATTTCGTAGTTAAATTTGAATGTTGGACATTAAAAAGGAAATTAAATTTTGATTTATTTCGAATTTAATTGCTTAAATTTCCATTAAACAATATACCTAAAATATGAAAAAATGACTCACTTCGCATCTTATTTTGGGTTTCTTCTACGCTGAATTCCTCGCCGCCCCAAGAGTCATTGTAAAACGCCTTAATTTTGTCCAACATCGGCTCAAAGAAGTATTCTTCATCAGTTTTCTCTTTACTACTTTTTCGGGACTTCTCACTCTCTTTCTTTTTACGAGACTTCTTTTTTGAAACTGATCCGGAAGCCTTAGAAGTACTTGGTCCTGCAAGATCATTCAGTGGCTCAACGTACTCATTATACTCAGTTACAGATTCATTTTCACTGCCCTCTACTTCTCCCGAGACAGCAACTTGTCCAAGTTTCTTTATCTCTTCTAAACTCTTAGCGCCTTTCTGAACTTGAGTGCAGTTCAAAATCAGGTTTTCTCCAATTGAATCCATTTTTTCATGTACTGAAAAATCAGAGTAACTAGAATCTGAAGCTTCATCTGAAGATTTCGACTGCTCAGAAGCAAGTCGAGATCTTACATTCTCTTCCAAATTCTCTACAGAATTGTCTGTAGAATTATTTACAGAAATTACTTCAGGAGTTTCATTTGCAACTTTACAATTATCTTTTGAACTTTCTCCATCTGTAGGAATCGACTGCTCAGAAAAAAGTCGAGATCTTAGATTCTCTGTAGAGCTTTCTACAGAATCTACCTTAGTTTTTTTTGAAACTTTAGAATTATCTTCTGAACCAGATGAATCTTCAGAATCAGATGTAGAACAAGAAAAATTAACATTTTTCGTTTGAGATTTGGAATTCAAATCATGAATTCCGTCACTACTGCTATCGTCACTATCAGAAGAAACATTTTCTGAGTCATTCAAATCAATAAGTGGAGGTGGAGGTTTTGGAGGTACCGGAACTTCAAAAATAGATTCGTCAGATTCAGAATCAGAAGAAACGTCTAGCCACATCGGCATTCCTTTTTCAGATTCCTCATTCTGCTTTTGTCTTACGACTTTCGGGGTTTCTACAATCGGAAGGTTCTCTACGGAAGAATCACGGGAAGAATCTGACGAGATGATTTCGATGATTTCCTCCTCCTGGGTTGATTTCTCAGCCTTTGCGGATTGTTTTGAATTGTCCTTGAGATTTGCTGCTTTAGTTTTAGTCTTAATGCGTGCTTTCTTCTTTTTCATTCCCTTCTGAAGGTCCCTTGCTTTCGAAATTGGTGGAAAAAGAATTGCCATAGTTGCTGGACTAATTAGCGACGAAATATTCGTTTCACCAGAGGATTTCCTGCCATTCAATGAGACAGGCGCTAACATAGCTACATCCGATTGCCCAGTTGCACTTTTAGATATACTGTTTACAAGACTTTTATCAGACTCGAGACTTCTTCTTTTGCTATTACCCCCAGAAATGTTATCAAATCCCAAAGTTCTTTTCCTGGAGTTGGGAGTAGTTAGGGAGTTACTTAAAACCTGAGGAGATCCATCTGACTTTTTCTTTTTTTTATTAGCAGACTTCACTGCTTTTGTCACCTTCGGAGTACAAGAATCTTCAGTTTCTTCATTCATTATCTTAGGAGTCTGATTCTTCTTCTGTTTGGGTGTCTTTTGTTTCGGGGTGCGATTTTTATCCGGCGTCTCTTGCGAGTTTACGTTTTCATCAACGTTTTCGTTGGAGTCTTCCCTCGGAATACTGTTAGATTGTGTTTCTAAGTTTACTTGCTTTTGTAAATTTAGATTTTTGTCAACATGACTTGATACCTCCTCTTTTTCTGCTGATACTAAATCAGTTTGATCATTTGTGGGAGAACAATTTTTGTCACTAGAAGTGCTCGGATTGTCGTCATTTTTTATTTCTATTGGGTTATTTTGAATCAGTTTAGGATTCGTCTCGTTACTGGCAATGCTTGCATTTTTAATATCTTGTATACTTTTTATACTACCCTCGAAATTCTCACCAGGGTCGTGAATTTCGTTAGAATAATAAATCTCGGCGTAAAGTCTTGCCTCCAAATCGCTGTCGTTTCCGTCCTCTTCAAATTCGTTGTAATCCACGGAACCAGGACTCTGTGAATTAATTAATTGTAAGGTTAATATCAAACAGTAGCAAAAAATAAAACAGAAGCGTTGAAAAAGGTAGTAAAAAAATAGAAAAAAGTACTCGTTAAAACTGAAGCCGTTTGTCATAAATTACAAAAAAAAGTCGATTGGAATTTCGAAAAAAAAGTCCACACAAAGTTGCATCCAATTGGGGAAAATAATGAAAAAAAAAAGAATCCAACACTGAATGACTGAAATAATAACTTTATTTGTTTAGAAACATAAAGTATATAACTCTTATTGGTTTTCAAATAATGTTTGCACAATCAAAATAAACTTTAAAATTAAAATCATTTGTTAACAATATTCATTCAGTTTGAAGGACTTTGAATCTGGGTTTAAAATATTTATTTCTGAACTATTAAACTTGTCAACGTTGATTATTTTCAGATGAGAGGTGTTTATAATTTATATCAATTTTAACTTCAGGAACATTAATTTTGGACATTTTAAACTTGAAATTACTAAACAATTAAGGCTTTAAATTTGAGACTGAAGAATTTGAATATGAAATTATTATTTTTTTAAATAAATTCCGACTTCAGAGCCCAAAATGCTCTCGAAAATATAAAAAAGCTTTAAATTCCTGAGATTTCAAGTCGAAATATATAGCATTTTCAACAAAGTAGTCCGATTTTCAAACAAAAGAGACGAATTTTTAAGGAAAGAGTTAAACTTTCAATCTACAAAGATGAATTTTCAAACAAAAAAGATTAAACTTCAACCAAATAGTTAAATTTTCAAGCCAAAAAGACGAATTTTTTAGAAGACAGTTGAATTAACAGCTTGAAAAGCGAAATTTTCAACAAATAGATCGTTTTCAACCAAGAAAGATGAATTTAAAACCAAATAGTTCAATTTTTAAAAAAGAAATTAATTTTTAACCAAATTTAGAAAGGATGAATTTTATACCCAAAAAGGCAAACGTTCTACAACCAAGAAGAGTTGAATTTTTTATAGAGTTCTCTTAATTCAGTTCACATTTAAGTGAAAAAACGAGAAAAATTGGGTCATTCTTTTCGGTTAATCATTATTTCTTGGTTAAAATTGTATTATTTGTATCAAAATTTAATTATTTTGTTTAAAGTTCATCAAATTTGTTAGACAAGTCATCCACTTTGTGGAAAATTCGCCTTTTTGTCTTAAAAATTAAACAATTTAGTTGCCATTTTTTATCTTTCTTGGCTAAAATATTTTGTTTCGTCGAAAATTGAACTATTTTGTTGAGCATTCGTCCTTTTGGTTTGAAAATTCATCTCTTTTTGAAGAAATTTAATCTTTTTCGGTTAAAAATGCAACTGTCTGGTTAAACATTAAAGTGGTTCGGTTAGAAATTAACTTTTTTGTTGAGATTTCACATTTTGGGTTGAAAATTGAAAGTTAAAAATTGAACTATTTCGTTTCAACTGAAAATTTAAATATTTCATTTTTTGTTGAAAGTTTATCTTTTTTGGTTGAAAGATCAAGTATTTGGTTGAAAATTCGTCTTTTTTGTTAGAAAATAAATTTTCTGGTTAAAAATTCAACTGTTTAAAAATTAATCTGCTTTAGTTAAGGATTCAAGTATTTTAAAGAAAATTTGCATTTATTGGTTTAAAATTATAATCTTCATGGTTAAAATATTTACTATTACATTTTTTAATAAAAAATTCGTCTTTTTAGGTTACAAATTGAACTCTTTGGTTGAAAGTTGAAACTGCATTTTCAAAAATTCATGTTTTTGTTGTTGAAGATTTATAATTTGGCTAAAAATTCATCTCTTTGCTTGAAAATTAATGTGGCTCTGTTGAAAATTCGCCTTTTTTGGTTTAATTTAACTTCCTTTGATTAAAAAATGTAACCTTTTTGGTTGAAATATCAACTATTACGTTTTTTGTTCAAAATGCAACTCATTTGTTGAAAATTGAACTGCTTTTTTAAACGTCATTTTTTGAAGATTCATAATTTTAGTTGAAAATTAGTTTTTCTTTTGTTAAAAATTAACTATTCCATGCTTGGTTACAAACTGATTATTTTTAGTTTTAAAATACAATTTATGCAACTAATTGGTTAAAAATGTTTGTATTTTTTTAGAATTTGTCTTTTTTGGAAGAAAATTAATCTTCTTGGTTGAAAGTTCAATTATTTTGTTGAAAATTAATTTTTTTTTTGTAGAAAGATCTTTTTTTTTTTGAAAATTCATCTCTTTTGGTAGAAATTTAACCTTTTTTGGCCTATTACATGTCCTCTAGTAAATTATTTTATAAAAATTATATTAATAGTGTTAAAATTATCTTAAAATGGATCAAACAGTATTATAATGGTAGTAAAGGGATCTAAATAAGTTGTTTAATTTCCACCGGAATAAGAGGTTAAAATGTAACCTATACTAAAAACTTCGCAAATGAAACTAAATAATGAAAATAAATTTAACTACATGGATGGAAAATCATGTTATACAACGAGAAAATAAAGTTAATCCAGAAAAAAACTCTTCAATAAAGAACAAAACGTAAAGTCATGGCTGTCATTGTATAGTCTAAGCCGGATCTAAATATGGTAAGAGCAAACAAATTTTTTTGATAAACATCACTATGGAAAAAGATTGAATAAGATAAAAAAAACTAGTGTATTATTTTAATTTTTCCATACAGTTGTTAAAATACGAATCCTAAGTAAAAAGAGTGTAAAGAAAAATGGTTAATAAATTAAAAAACCCCGGAAAATGTTTTTAATTAGCTATAGAAATTTTATTTTATATTGAGTAATGCGAAGGCTATAAAATCATAAATCATGAACCACAAAAATAAAATTTGCAAACAAGTTTAATGTAAATATACAAGCAACCTATATTTTTCTGAAAACATGGATTTTGATTTTTAAAAGTGAAAACAAGGTTCAAAAGAACAATTTGTAAATGCTAACACAGAAAATCATTATTTTGAGATCCCAAAATAAACAACAGTGATGAAATGTGAAATTACTTGACATAGCCTCAAAAGTGGTTATTTTCAGAAGGCACTTAAATTTTAAATATATGTTAATATATTTCGTGATTATATAAAGAAATTATGCTTTCATAGCGTAAGGGATATCTGTTTGTTTATAAATGAATTAATGTGATTGAAATATTGATACGAAATTTCAGAAATGGTTTGGTTAGAAACTTTGGGATGACTTACCTTGTTTATTAAATTTTCCATTTTTCTTAATACCAAGCTAACTCACAGTGAATAAAAATGTCAACCTTCTAGAGATCACCCACATTCCGACGATATTTTACGTTTTTTGCTTTTATCGATGTTTTCAATGTAAATTTTACAATTAAAAGGAAATTGTAAAAAACAAGGGCACATGGCAGAGAACGAGTCAGAACAAGAAAAGACGAGAAATTCTTGAGAAAATGGAGCGAAGTGTGCCAAATGACCGTTATGCGCGCTACGGTAGTTGCGCGAAATTCAAAAATTCAAATTTCTTGTAGGTCATTGAAATAAAAAAATTTGAATTCTTAAAGCTGATAATTTTTTTCATTAGAAGTAATCAAAACTGAACTACAAATTAAAGTACTCAAAATAGAACTCTTGAATTTTTATAATTGAAGATTAAATTTTTTTAATTCAAATTCTCAGTAATTTACACTATAGAATGGAAGTTTTTAAAACATTTTAAGTGAACAATTTTAAATTAAATGACGTTAAACTGTAAAATTTAAACATTTAAACTTCTTAAAATTGAAAAGTTCAAAGGTTTCTGGTTGAAAATTATAAATTTGCACTACGATGTTCAATGCTCTAAATTGAAGAATTAGTAAATTTGCAAATGTTCAAGATTATATCATTTTAAGCAATTGAAAGTTTTAGAAACATTAACAATTGAAGGATTAAACTTTTTTTGATAACTAAACATTCTTTAAATTAGAAGTTCAATTGTTATTTATACATCAAAATTCACTTAAAAATTAAAATGATGAAATTCCCGAATATTAACAGTTAAAAATTGTTCTAGTAATAAATAAATAAATAACTAATATTTTCATAAAATAAAACTATTTTACTTCATTTATTTATTTTATTATTTAACAATTTCTTAATTGTTTAGATTCGGGAATTTCCCAATGGTCGGTAATTTTAGTATCGATATTTTCTCACGACGGCAATTTTATTTCATAAATTTTCGAATTCGGTAATAATTTCGGGAATATTGTATTTCAGAATTTTTCAGGCGTCCCTGAAAATTCATATTTTTTGGTAGAAATTTCATTTTTTTATCTTTTATAGCTATTCTATTTTTGGTTGAGAATTGATCTTTTTTAGTTGAAAATTGATTTATTTTGTTGAAAATTCGTTTTTTTGTGTTGGAAATTAATTTTTTTACCTGAAAATTTAGATATTTTATTTCTGGTTGTAAATTATTCTTTTTTAATTGAAAATTTAATTATTTGCTTAGAAATTCATTTATTTGATTGAAAATTCGTTTTTTTCTGGGTTGGAAATTAATTTTTTAAAGTAAAATTTAGCTATTCTATTTTTGTTTGAAAATTGATTTTTGTAGTTAAAAATTAAACTATTTGCTTGAAAATTCATATATTTTGTTGAAAATTCGTTTTTTTTTCTGGTTTGGAAATTAACTTTTTAATGTGAAATTTAGCTATTCTATTTTGGTTTGAAAATAGATTTTTTTTTAGTTCAAAATTAAACTATTTGCTTAAAAATTCATATATTTTGTTGAAAATTGGTTTTTTGGGTTGGAAATTAATTTTTTTAACTGAAAATTTAGATATTTTATTTCTGCTTGTGAATTAATTTTTTTACTTGTAAATTGAACTATTTGCTTGGAGGTTCATTTATTTGATTGAAAATTCGTTTTCTTCTGAGTTGGAAATTAATTTTTTTAATTGAAAATTTAGCTATTCTATTTTTATTCGAAAAATTGATTTTTTTAGTTAAAAATTAAACTGTTTAGTTGAAAATCCATATATTTTGTTGATAATTCGTTTTTTTTTGCTGAGCTGGAAATTAATATTTTAAATGAAAATATAGCTATTTTTTTTGGTTCAAAATTAATTTTTTAAACTGAAAATTTAGCTATTCTATTTAAAGTTGGAAATTGATCTTTTTCTGTTGAAAATTGTTTTTTTTTTGTGTTCAAAAATTAATTTCTTCAACTGCAAATTTAGCTATTCTATTTCTGGTTGGAAATTGATCTTTTTTAGTTAAAACATAAACTATTTGGTTGAAATTTAATTTATTTTAATGAAAATTCGTTTTTTTCTGAGTTGAAAATTATTTTTTTTAACTGAAAATTGATCTATTCTAGTTTTGGTTGAAAATTTATCTTTTTTAGTTGAAAATTAAACTTTTTGCTTGAAAATTCGTTGTTTTGTTTTGAAATTAATTTTTTAAACTAAAAATTTAAATGTTAACTATTTTTGGTTAAAAATTGAGCTTTCTTGGTTAAAAATTAAACTATTTGATTGAACCTTTGATTGAAAATCAACTACTTGGCTGAAAGTTCAACTACTTTGTTAAAAATTCATTTTTTTTTAGTTGAAGATTCATAATTTTAGATGAAAATTTATCTCTTCGATTAAAAATTTAACGATTTTAACTATTCAATTGTTAACGTTAAAATTGGTAAATTTTGTAATTTTCAACAAATTCAGAATCATCTTGTAAAATAAATTATTGTTTAGCCTTTAATACTGAAACTACAGTTCAATTTTAAAAATCATTAATTAATTTATATCTACAATTGACCAACTCAAAACATTTTTTATCAACAATTTTTCTTTTTAATCGCTTTTAATTTGTAATTCTTTTTATTAATTAATTTATATATATATTTATATATTAAATTCATTTAATTAATTAATTTTTAATTCTTCTTCTAAGTTAACAAATTAACTTGACAAAACAAAATTTAAAATCAAATTTATTTTAAATCACATTATATCATGTGATATGAAAGTGTTATTTCAAGAGATTGCATAGAATTTTCTTCTAAAAATTTCTAAGATCCCCGATAAAAAAATAAATTCCGGATTATTTCCCGGTTTCCCAGTCCAGCAGCCACACTGAACTAGTTCGTAAACCTCAAAATATTATTTGTTTGACACACTAGAAATAATAGCAGAAAAAAATATCAACAATATCGAATAATAAAACAATAAATTAATGAATAAACAAGACACATTTTTTATTCTCCTATAATACATATTTTACACAGCCAAAGTTCTTCACTGACGCAAATTGAATTTAAACTTTTAAGTTTAACGCTTTTTTTAAATTATTATATGTACATGAACAATGTGATTCACATTAAAAGAGCGAGCTTAAAAAGTAGATGAGATGGACAATGCAGAGATTTGTTTAGGGGTGACAATTTAAGACGAATATAATTATAAATAGATCAGATTATCAGGAACATAAGTTAACTTATTTCTAAAGTAAGAAGTCGATAACTATATCAAAAATCATGGGCACCTTTTTTAACACATGCACCTTTTTCTAAGATTTTAATGTCGCATCGACTGCCAATTGAAGAGAAAAGACTTTCAATACAAAATATTACTTCAAAAACTCATAGAAAAAATCTGGAATATTACTTCCCTCTATTAGATGCAATAAATCAAATTACTATTCAGAACCAGAATATATCTAAAAAACATTTACCAAAAAATTAAACTGTTCAAAAAATTCAAATATTAAAATACTGATTCCACATGAAAGTCCATTTTCATTGGATACGAGAAGTAAAAACTTATAAATCTTTTATCCACAAAAATTAAATATTAAGGAACGTATTTTTTCCGCTTTTGCATTGAGATTCTAGGATTCGATTTCTTGACGAATGCCCTCTGTTTACCTAAACTACATTTGACACAGCCAAAATCTCTTGCTACAAAAATAATCAAAAAGATATTTTAACCTTTGCTGGAATTGATGTCATACAGAGGATTTATATTGAGCGCGTGCAGAAAGTGCGTGAGATGCGGTTGATATCCACTACTGGCCAATTTATTGGCAACACGAGCCATATAGGTTCGTAATTTGCAGAAAGATTTATACATATCTTCGACTTTCGCGTAGTTGGGGTGAATGTAGCCTGTTGAATCACGAACCCATTTACGAGACCGAATTTGGTTGTGGAATTTTAGTACAACCGTGAAAATATTGCGTAAACATTCTCGCATTTTCTGGTCTTTCTGGTACAACATGCACCTGTAAATTAAAATCGAAATTCAGATAGATTAATTAATCATACATCATTTAATGAAAGCGATTGATTAGTTCCAATGTTTTGGATAGAATGAAGAATATTTACAAAATCCCCTGATATTTTCCTGGCTAATTTTTAATTTTCCCTGACAATTAATATGTTTAATGGTCATTAATTCCAGTGTAAAATTAAAAAATTTATCTATTTCAAACGAAAAATATGTCTTTTAATCCAAAAGGAAAGACTGTCGACGAAAAAACATGACTTTTTACTAAATAGTTACATTTTCAACAAAATAACTAAATTTTAAACAAAATAGTTGAATTTTCAAACAAATAATTGAATTTTTTAGAAGTCAGTTGAATTTTCAACAAAAAGCTGCATTCTCAACAAATAGCGTAATGGTTGATATTTCAACCAAAAAATATGAATTTGCTACAAAAAAATGGATTTTAAAACAAAAAATACGAATTTTCATAAAATAAATGCATTTTCAAACAAATAGTTGAATTTTCAACTAAAAAAGATACATTTTTAACCAAAAATATAAAAGTTAAATTTTCAGTAAATTAATTGATTTTTCAACAAGAAAAAATACGAATTTTCAACATAATAGTCCAATTTTCTACCAAAGAAATGAATTTTACAACAAAAAATATGGGTTTTTATCAAATAAAGACTTTTGTTCAAGAAAGAAAAAAAGTTCATCCAAATTGTTGAACTTTCAAACAAAAATACGAATTTTCTGTAAAACAGTTGAATTTTCAATATGATAATATGAATTTTGAACAAAAAATTAATTTTCAACCGAACAGATGCTTTTTCGATAAAAAAAGAGTAATTTTCAAACCAAGTTGATTTTTCTACCAAAAAAGACGAATTTTCAACAACTAGAAAAAATAAATTTTCATCCGTAAGTGGGTAAGTTATATTTTCAGTTGCAAAATAAATAATAAACAAAAAAAGCACGAATTTTAAACAAAATATTTTAATTTTTGACCAAATAGTTGAATTTTTCACAAAGTAATTATATTTTCAATAAAATAGATAAATTTTTAATCAAAAAGTTGAATTTTCAACGATGAAAGATAACTTTTTAACCTAAAATGGAAAAGTTAAATTTTTAGTAAAAAAATTAATTTTCAAGAAAAAAACGAATTTTCAAAACAATAGTCAAATTTGATATCAAAGAAATAAATTATCCAAAAAATACGGATTTTCAACAAATGAAGACTTTTTTTCAAGAAATAAAGAAAATTTCATCCGCGTTGTTGAACTTTTGAAGCCAAAATACGAATTTTCTGTAAGGCAGTTGAATTTTCAGCAAAAAAGTTCATTTTTAACCAAACAGTTTCATTTTTAACAAAAAAAGATTTATTTTCATACCTAGAAGAGGATTTTTCTACCAAAAAAGACGAATTTTTAACTGAACCAATAATTATTTTCAACAAAATAGTTAAACTTTCAACAAAAGATATGCATTTCCAACTAAAATGATGAATCTTCAACTGGAATCGTTCAATTTTAAGTTAAAACGTTAATTTTGAAGAAAAAAAAAAGCAATTTTCAACCAAACAGTTAAATTTTCAACTAAAATGATGAATTTTTAAACAGAAAATAAGGACTTTCAACAAATAAAGATTTTTTATTCAAAAAAGAAAAAAAGGTCATCCAAACCATTAAACTTTCAAGGCTAAATACGAATTTTCTATGAAACAGTTGAATTTTCAATGAAAAAGTAAAATTTCGATCAAACAGTTGCATTTTAACAAAAAAAGAGTCATTTGCAAACAAAAAAGTTTTCAACAAAATTGTTCAATTTCCAATCAATTAGTTACATTTTCAACAATAAAAAATGCAATCATTTTTCAACGAAAAGTGTAATGGCTAATAATTAAACCAAAAAGATTAATTTACTACCAAAAGAGATGAAATTTAAAACCAAAAAGACGATTTTGTAACCAAAAATAAATAAGTTACATTTTCATTTAAAAAATTATTTTAAAACAAACAAAAAGCGTATTTTCAAACAAATTAGTTAAATTTTTAACAAAAAAAAACCTGAAATAAAAACAAAAAAAAAACAAAAAAAATTTGTAAAGTAGTTCAACTTTCACCCATGTAGATGAATTTTCAAGTAAAGAAGATCAATTTTCAACAAAATAGTTCAACCTTCAACCAAATAAATGAATTTTAAACTAAAATAATGAATATTCAACTGGAATTGTTAAATTTTTAGGTAAAAAAATTAATTTTCACTTTAAAAAAATCAATTTTCAACCAGACAGATGAATTTTGAACTAAATTGATGAATCTTTAAAAAAAATGATTTTTTAACAAAGTGGTTCAACTGTTAACCAAGTAGTTCAATTATGAACAAAAAAAGATGAATTTTTAAAGAATAATATAATAATAGATATTTCAACCAAAAACGACTTTACTTTTAAATCAAAACATTTGAATACAACCAAAAAAGGCATATTTTCAAGAAAATAGTTGAATCCTTAGCCAAAGAAGATTAATTTTCAATCAAAAAGTTTCATTTTGATCCAAATGATGACATTTTTCTACTAAGACCGAAGTAATTTTGTAACCACAAAGACGAGTTTTTGAAAAAAATATTTAAATTTTTAACAATAAAATATTAATATTCATCAAAAAGTAAATTTTCTAGGAAATTGTTGAATTTCCAAGCCAAAATACGAATTTTCTGTGAAACAGTGGAATCTTCAATGTGAAAATATAAATTTTCAACAAAAAGGCTAATTTTCATTTTAACCGTTGCATTCTTAACAAAAAAAAGAAAACAAAAAAGATCCATTTTCATCAAAATGGTTAAACTTTTAACCAAAGAGATGAATTTTCAACTATAATGTTGAATATTTAACTGGAATTATTAAATTCTCAACTTCAAAATTAATTTTTAACCTAACAAAAAAACAATTTTTCAACCACACATGAATTTTCAACAAAAAGTTATCACAACCAAAATAGATTTTAATTTTGAATCAAAAACAGTTGCATTCAACCAAAAAAGACAAATTTGCAGTTAAATAGTTGAATCCTCAACGAAAGAACATTAATTTTTAACCAGAAGTTAATCTTATAACATTTTTAGCATAGAATCTTTTATAAACGGAATAATTTATTATCCTCGACAGTTATTGAAAGTGACTCTTATTGAAATACCCTGACTTTTGCCAGATTTTTTTCGAAATGCCTGACATTTCCAAATTTTTCCCTGACCGGTAAAATTCCCTGACTTTTCCCTAATGTCCAGGATTGTCCCTGACCTACGGCCACCCTGCTTCTAGCTACTTAATTTCATAATAGCAATTTTTCTATACTTGCCTCGATAAAATTTTCTTTATATAACTAACGTGAATCAAGTAGACTTCATCGAGTGTTGTTGCATCTCCTAAGTCTTTCTCAAATTCTGCCCAACTCGCATGTAAAACGCTACATGTTAAATAAGTGTGCAAAGCATTTATAAATTGCATCATGGAATGTCTGTAGAGTTGAATCTGAAAATAAAATTGTAAATTACTTTACCTATAGAATGTAATTTGTTACATTCCATGATTAAATAAAAATATTTACCTTGTGATACTGTTCTGAAGTCGCAGCTTGCCTTTCTGTCTTCAAAATATGAAAGTCTTCTTCCAAAACCCACAAAACGCGACCGACCATTAGCAAGAATTTAAAGACTTTGGTGTACTGAAGCATCACAACTTCGTCAAAAATGATATTCAGTGGCCAGGACATTTTGTAATTTAATAGAAGACAATCCAGCGCTTCTGGATTCGACACCTGCAAAAATAGAAATTAAAATAATTTCAAAATATTTCAAATGATTTCCTTAAATTTTGAAAAAAAAAATGTAAAAGATTTCAAAGTCAAATTTTTTAGTTTGGCAAGCATAAAAAATTTAGAAGCTTTTTAAGAATTTTGAGATGTTTCAAGAGAATGGAAAAAATGTCTTACGACTTCTCGGAAATTTTTTATAATTTTTTATTTTACAACACTTATTTTAAGACAATAATTAAAAAGGTTTCCAAACATTCCCAAAGATTTCCAAAATTATTAAAAAAGAATCTGAAAGATTTGAAGACAATTCGTTTATCTTTGCAGAATTTTTTCAACATTTTAGGAGATAAAGTTTTAAAGTTGTTTAAAGATTTTGAATGGTTTCAAGATAGAAAAAAAATGATCTTAAGATTCCTGCGAATATTTAAACTGATTCTTTAGTTTTTAAAATTAATTTTAAGAGAATACTTGAAAAGGTTTTCAAGCATTACATCACAAAAGATTTCCAAAATTGTAAAAAAAATCCCGTGGATTTAAACAAAAATTTATGAATAATTCGAGTCAGTATAAAATATAAAAATTTGCTACCAGAAAAAATGAATTTTAAAAGCAAAAAGTCGAATTTTGAAGAAAATACATGAATGTTCAAAGAAATAGTTAAGTGTTCATTCAAAAAAGATAAATTTGTAACCAAAAATGGAAGTTAAATTTTCGGTACAAAAATTCATTTTCAACCAAAGAGATGAATTTTCAACTAAAATTATGGATTTTCCAACAAAAAGTACGGATTTTAGATCAATGATCAACCAAATAGTTGAATTTTTAACTAAAAAAGTTCAATTTCCAACCAAAAGTGAAATACTTACATTTTCAGAAAAAAATTAATTTCAACCAAGAAGAAATGAATTTTGAACAAAATAGTTAAATTTTCAACTAGAGATATATCTTCAACCAGAAAGATAAATTTTCAAGAAAGTAGTTGAAATTTCAATCAAATAGTTTAATTTTTGACAAAAAATATTATTTCTTAAACAAATAATTAAATTTTAAACCAAAAAGATGAATTTTCCTAAAGAATATTAATGCTCTACCAAAAAAAATGAATTGTCAACAAAATGCATGATTTTTCAAGCCAAATAGATAAATTTTCTACAAAAAATTTGAATTTTCAACCAGAAAAAATAATTTGTAGAAAAATTTCTACCAAATAGTTAAATTTGCAAATAAATAGTTTAATTTGTAACCAAATAGTTGGATTTTCAACAGAAAAGATGAATTTTTAACAAAAAGGTTAATTTTTAACTAAACAGTTCAATTTTCTACCAAGTAGTTCAATTTTCATGCTAAAAAGACGAATTTTCTACAAAACAGTTGAACTTCCAACCTTAAGAGATAAATTTTCCACGAAGAAGATTAATGTTCTACCAAAAAATACGAATTTTCAACTAGAAAACATCCATTTTCAATTAAAAATATTAATTTTCAACCAAAAATGGAATAACTACAATTTCAGTTAAAAAGAGTAATTCTCACAACAACAGAAAACTAATTTTCAACCGAATGGTTAATTTATCTATCAACGGAATTTTTTTTCAATAGAAGACTTCAATAAAATAGTTGAATTTTTAAAGAAAAAGGTGATTATTTAACCAAAAAAAATTAAGTTTCTTCCAATAAAGACGAATTTTCAACTTGAAAAGATCAATCATCAACCAAACAGTTGCATTTTTAACTGAAAAAGATCAATTTCCAGCCAAAAATGGAATAGTTAAATTTTCAGTCAAAAAAACTCATTTGCAACCAAAAATGAAACAAATTTTCAACAAAATAGTTAAAATTCTCGACCACAGATGTATCTTTAACCGGAAAAATGCATTTTTAACAAATTAGTTCAAATTTCAACCAAGCAGTTTAATTTTTGACAAAAAATATGCATTTTTAACCAAATAGTTAAATTCTTAACCAAAAAGATGAATTTTCCCACAAGAAGATTATTTTTTTACCAAAAGAGACGAATTTTCAACCAAAAACAATGAACTTTCTACAAAATTGTTGAATTTTTATGCCAAAAAGAAGAATTATCTACAAAACAGTTGAATTTTCAACCCGCAAATTTGTATTATTTTTTGACAAAAAAGTTATTTTTCTACCAAACAGTTAAATTTTCAATAAAAAAAAAGATGAATTTAAAAAAAGAAGTTCATTTTCAACCAAATAGTTTATTTTTATACCAAATTGTTCAATTTTTAAGCTAAAAAGACCAATTTTCCAGAAAATAGTTGAACTTCTAACCCGAAAAGATAAACTTTCCACCAAGAACATTAATGTTCTACAAAAAAAAAACGAATTTTCAACAAAATACATGAGTTTTTAAATAGAAAAGATTAATTTTCAATCAAAAATATCAATTTACAACCAAAAATGGAATAGCTTCATTTTCAGATGAAAAGACTAATTCTCACAACCAAATTTTTCAACCAAATAGTTAATTTTTGATTCAAAGAAATGAATTTTCAATAAAAGAGTTCAACATTCATCCAAATAGTTGAATTTTCATGAAAAAAATATGACTTTTTAACCAACAAAAATAATTTTCTTCCAAAAAAAAAGAATTATCAACAAAATACTTGAATTTTCACCTGTGTTCTTTTCTAGTTGAATTCAATAAAATTACCTGCAAATGATTCGGTAATCCAGTTGCCGAAAGACTCAAGAGTTCCGAATTCGTGTAACTACTACTAAGCGAATTCACGATCGCCCTATCCAAAATACTTTTTAAAGTAGCCGAATTAAAAAGTGCAAACGGTGTGGAAGCCTCGTACAATCTCGTGAATAAAGATTGGCTCAAGCTCCTCGCAAATTCCCCGTTCAACAAAAAGAAATAATCCCTCAAACTGTGAAGATGCGAGATAATATTATGTTCCTGGAGAAGATACTTAATCATCGCATTATTCACAAGTTTGCACTGAACTCTTAGTGGAACCATAACAGATTTTTCAAGATAAACTGCCAACGATGTCGTATCCAACATTTCCACATCAACAACCGTCAACGAAGATTCAAAGGTCGGTGTTGTGGCATTTCTACTAAATCCAACAAAATCGGGGTGTTTAATTTTACCCTGGAGATAATTCAGTCTCGATTCCAAAATCGATTTCGAATCCCCAGTTCCATCAGAAGCTGCTGGGATTTGCATATCGCTGCTAATTTCCGAATAAGGAGTATTTTCACAGCTTTGCATTTGTGTTGAGCTGCTGTTCATCGAAGAAGTAAAATAATCCGTCGCACAAGACATCGGAGTCTGGAGACCCATAGATTGTATTTCCATATTACTGTCCTTCACTTCTTCATTAACGTGTTCCTGACCCGTTAAAGTCACCGTTTTCTTCGGCTTATCAAAATTTCCTTGTTCCGTCCTATGAACTGTATTCCTCAATTTATTTCTGTGCGCTTCAGTCATATTTTCCACTGGAGTTTCAGAGCTCTTCATTTCCATAGGCTCCCAATTCCCAACCTGGTGCTGCGTATTTCTCAAGCGATTAATTTGGATCTCGGTGAGAGAGGGAATAAAATTCGCGTTGCGAGTTTCCGCTTCCGAGAAATGAATCGTGGACTCGTTATTGTTCGGAGTTATCAATCCGTACTCGTGCTGCATCACACGCATTTTATTCCTTTGAGCTTCGGCCAAAGCGACTTCCCTTAAATCTAAATATTTCTGTGTAGCTTCAGATTCATTAATTTCGGTTAAAAATTCTGTAGTGGGTTGGGCGAAATCGGAAGTTAATGTAGGGTTTGTGCGGAAAACTGGTTTGGAAATGATTTGGGAACTGAGAATTTCTTCACTCCTTCTTTCTTTGATGGCTGGGACATGAGTTTTGGATTTTATATCAAGAACTGTCGGACGAACTGCTTTCGTTTTCTCTCGTGATTCTTTATTCTTCTCTGTTTTCAGATTCGCTTTTTGATTAAGATTCTTTGACGAACCTTGAGAGAGGGCTTTGAATTCTTGTTTTGCAGGGTTACTATTTTCATCTTTGTGCGTTTCGTTTTGTGCTTTTAATTCATTTTTGTTTGAGGCATCAACTACGAGGTTCGGCTTTTCAATATTTGTTGCATTTGGAATACTTTCAGCATTCTCAACAACTTCAGGACTCTTGGGGGTTTCTTCTTCGACGCTGACAGGGGAAGCAATCATGTTAAGTTCGTCAATCGAAGACCAAACTTCTTTTTTTGTGCTTAGTATCATGTCGACTCTTTCATCAAATAAATTCATCCTTCGGAGACGCCAATCGGTTCGAGCTCGATGCCTTTTAGCTTCTGCTGCCAACTCATTGTAGTACTTCAAAGTCTTAGCTCTAGAAAATTAATAAAATCAATTACAAAACAAAGCTTTAATACAAATTAACAAGGGGCCGTCGATAAACTACGTTACAAATTTGAGATGGGCGGGAGGGGGGGGGGGCTACTTTCAAACTTACATACCGTTTTTTCCCTCCTATTTTCAAGAAACTTTCCCTTTTTCTCATTTTTCTCGTTTTTTCGCATAAATGCGAACTGCATTAATAAAACCCAATAAGAAAATTCAACTATTTCTGGTTGGAAAGTCTAATATTATAGTTTTGGTCCGAAATTGATCTGGTTTGGTTATACATTCTACTATTTAGTCGAAAATTTGATTATTTTGTTGAAAATGGAACTATGTACTTTCTTAACAAGTCATCTTTTTTGGTCAAAAATTCAACAACTTGGCTGAAATTTGAACTAATATGTTAAAAATACATTTTTCTGGTTTAAAATTTGTTTTCTTGTTGGATAAAAAATTGACCTTTTTTAGTTAAAAATTTAACTTTTCGGTTGATATTTATCTTTTTAAGTTGAAAAATCCACTATTTGATTGAAAATTAATATATTTTGTTGATAATTCGTCTTTTTTGAAAGAAACTTAACTTTCTTGGTTAAAAAATCATATTTTTGTTTGAAAATTGAACTATTCGGTAAAATATTGGACTCTTTTATAGAAAATTCTTTTTTTTTTCTTGTGAAGATTTATCATTTTAGTTGAAAATTAATTTCTTTTGTTGCAAAATTCACTTTTTTGTTGGAAATTTGTTATTTTTTTGCTTGAGAATTAATTTCTCTATCTAAAAATATAACTATTCTATTTTTGCTTAAAAATTCATATTTTTAATTGAAAATTAATGTTTTCTAGTTAAAAATTCAACTGTTTGGTTGAAAATTCATTTTTTTGTTTGTTGAAAATTGGTCTTTTTGGTAGAAAATTAATTTTCTTGGAGGAAAATTCATCTTTTTGGGTTGGAAGTTCAACTGTTTCATAGAAAAGTTGTATTTTTTGCTTGAAAATTGAACAATTTGGTAAGAAATCAAACTTTTTGATTCCAAACGAATTTTCTCGTTAAAAATTCAACTTTTTTTGTTGAAAATTCAACTATTTAGTTAAAAATTCAACTACAGTATAAAATTAACTTTTTCGTTGAAAAATAATATTTTAGGGTTGGAAATTCAACTATTTTGAAGATAATTCCTCTTTGGCTTTAAAATTTAACACTTTTGTATAGAATTCTTGTATTTTGTTGAAAAGTCGACTTTTTTGGTAGAACATTAACATTCTTCAGGAAAAATTCAAGTTTTTGGTTGAAAATGTAACTATTTCGTCAAAAATTCATTATATGAAAATTTAGAGATTCCACTTTTAGTTTAAAATTTATCCTTTATAAGTAGAAAATTAATCTTCTTGGTTGAAAATTCGTCTTTTTTTGGTAGACCATTAATCTCCTTGCTAGAAAATTCATCTTCTGCTTGAAAGTAGAACAATTTGGTAGAAAATTCAACTATTTGGTTAAAAATTAAACTAATTATTTAGAAATTGAACGATTTGGTCAAAAATTTAACTTTTTTCTTGAAAAATCATATTTTTGGGTTGAAAATTCAACTATTTTTTAGTCAATTCATCTTTTTGGCTACAAAATTGAACAATGTTGTTGAAAATTCGTCTTTTTTGGTAGAACATTAATATTCTTGGAGGAAAATTGATCTTTTTGGTTGAAAGTTTAATTAATTTGTTAAAAATTCATTTTTTAAGACTCACCTCTTTGTTTGAAAATTTGATTGTGTTTTGATTAAAAACTAATTTTTTTATCTGAAAACTTAGATATTCCATTTTTGGTTTGAAAATTATACTTTATAAGTATAAAATTAATCTTCTCGGTTACAAATTCGTCTCTGTAGGTTATCAATTCAGCTATTTAATTAAAATCATTTATTTCCGTCGAAAATTCAACTGTTTTGTTGAAAATTCGTCCTTTTGGATTGAAAATTCACCTTTTATGGTAGGAAAGTTATCTTTCTTGGTTGAAAATGAACTTTTTTGTTGAAAATGCGACTTTCCGGGTTTAAAATTCAAGTATTTTCCAACAAATTCGTCTTTTGGTTTGAAGATTCAACTATTTTGTTGAAAATGCAATTGTGTTTGGATAAATTTTAATATTTTTTGTTTGAAAATTCGGCTATTTGGTTAAAAATGAATCTTCTTTTTTTGTCGAAAATTCAACGGTTTTGTTAGAAATTCGTCCTTTTGGATTGAAGATTTAACTATTTGATTAAAAGTTTAATCATTTGATTGTTAATGAAACTGTTTGGTGAAAAATGATTTTTGTTGTTATTGAAAATTCGACTTTTCAGATGAAAATTCACCTCTTTTGGTATAAAATCGTTTTCTGTTAAAAATTATAATATTTTGTTGAAATTGTAAAATATTTAGACTTGAAATCTTAGGAATTTAAATCGTTTCATGACCAAATCAATATGGTATCTACAATAATTTTATTTAAAAGAATTTATTCCCCTATTTTCGTGAAAAATCACACTATTTCCTCCGTGCCGAGGGTCAAAAATAGCCGAAAATTGATAACGTAGTTTATGGATGGCCCCTAATGTACTCTATAATGTAATTGTAATCATTGATCCAACTGAAATACTTACTTTTCTTCCTTTTCGAGAATCTTAGCTTCCTCCTCCTCTCGCGTTATGTTCTCCATGAATAATTTATCAGCCAAAAGCTCCGCGTTTCTCTCCTGCACTTTCCTCAAGGCCACTTCTTCGGCTTGAGTCTTCAAATTCTCCAGGTACTCGCATTTCTCTTTTGCAGTCTTCTTCAAAGATTCCTCCTTCTCCTCTGATGTAGGAATAATGTTAAAATATTAAATTCAATATTAAATTAAGTTTCATTAAATACTAATAATAGAATCTCGGATTTTTTTGAAAGATATTTACTTCTTATTCGTAAAAGAGTTCCTTGCTGAGCCATAATCACAAGGTCTGCTCGCCTTTTCTCTTCGGCTTTTTGTTCCTGAATCGCCGATGATAAGGAGACAACCGAGCCTAAGGCTTCATTTCCATTTTCTTTGTATTCGTTGCAATATTTAAGTTGTTCGTGTAACATGTTCGTACTGAGACAAACTCTCACGGGTGGTTGACACGTTGAAGATACTTGACAAACAGCATTCTAGAAAGAAGACAATAATGTACTTGAAACTTTTGAAAATTAATGTAGGGTACCATATTCGTAAGATCTCAAATAGAAATATATTGTATATTTGCAACAAAATAGTCGAATTTTTAACCAAAAAGATTAATTTTATACCAAAAGAGATACATTTTCTACACAAGAAAAAGAATTTTCAAGCTAAAAAGTCGAATTTTTTAGAAACCATTTGATTTTTAAACCGAAAAAGATGAATTTTCAACCAAAAAAGATAAATTTTCAACCAAACAGTTGAATTTATGACCATATAATTGATCTTTTTAAGAAAAATACGAATTTTTTTTTAAAGAAAGATTTTTTAGTCCAAAAAAGACGAACTTTTAACAAAATAAATGAATTTTTAATCAAATACTTCGGTATTCGAAAAAAAAAATTCTCGACAAAAAATGTAATACTTGATTTCTCAACCAAACAATAGATAACGAAGTTAATTTCCAAACAACGAAAAAACGAATTTTTACATAAAAAAATGAATAGAAAAAAAGAATGTTTAACAAATGAGTTCAACTTTAACCAAGCAGTGGAATTTTCAACCAAAAAGATGAATTTTCTACTAAAAGAGATCAATTTTCTACAGAAGAGCTGAGTTTTGAAAGCTAAAAAGTCGAATTTTTTTAGAAACAATTTGATTTTTAAGCCCAAAAAGATGAATTTTCAATCAAGAAAGATAAATTTTCAACTAAAAACAAATATGATTTTCCCCAAACAGTTGCATTTTCAACCAAATAGTAGATCTTTTTAAGCGAGATATGAATTTTTAACAAGAAAGTTGAATTTTCAACCAAGAAAGATTTTTCAGTAAAAACAGACGAACATTCAACGAAATAGATGAATTTTTAACCAAATATTTTGTTTTTCAACCAAAAAAAAAGGTCACTTCTCTACTAGACAATAATCACTAAAATAATTGAACTATTAACTAAAAAATATTAATTTTCAATTAAGATATCAATTTTTAACTAAAAATAAAATATGCAGTTAAATTTGCAGTTAAAGAAGATAATTTCGAAAAAAAAAAATTTTAACCAAAGAGATGAATTTTTAATAAAAAAAAATTAATGTTTGAGAAAGGAGTTTAACCTTCAACCAAGCAGTTGAATTTTCAACCAAAACGATTAAGTTTCTACCAAAAGAGATACATTTTCTACACAAAAAGACGAATTTTCAATAAAATAGCTGAGTTTTCAGGCTAAAAAGTCGATTTTTTTTGGAAACCACTTGATTTTTAAGCCCAAAAAGATGAATTTTCAAACAAGAAAGATAAATTTTCAACTAAAAACAAATATGATTTTCAACCAAACAGTTGCATTTAAAACCAAATAGTAGATTTTTTAAAGCGAGATATGAATTTTTAACAAGAAAGTCGAATTTTCAACCAGGAAAGATTTTTCAGTAAAAAAAGACGAACTTTCAACAAAATACATGAATTTATAACCAAATACTTTGGTTTTTAACCGAAAAAAGATCATTTCTTTACCAAAAAATATTCATTAAAATAGTTCAATTATCAACTAAAAAAGACCAATTTTCAATTAAGATATCTATTTTTAACTAAAAATAAAATAGTAAAATTTGCAGTTAAGGAAGTTGATTTACAAAATAGCAAAAAAAAATTTTAACCAAAAAGATGAATTTTTAATACAAAAAAAAATAATGTTTAAGAAAGGAGTTTAACCTTCAACCAAGCAGTTGAATTTTCAAACAAAAAGATTAACTTTTTACCAAAAGAGATAAATTTTCTACACAAAAAGATGAATTTTCAATAAAATAGCTGAGTTTTCAAGCTAAAAAGTCGAATTTTTTTAGAAACCATTTGATTTTTAAGCACAAAAAGATGAATTTTCAACCAAATAGTTGGACTTTTAATTAAAAAAGATCAATTTTTAATTAAAATATCAATTTCAAATAAAAATAAAATAGTTAAATTTACAGTTAAAGAAATGAATTATTAAACAAAAAAAAAGTTTTCAAACTAATTAACCCACTTAAGCAGTTTAAGCCTGCAACTAGCGTGCGGTGTAAGGAGGCTCCTAATATTCATTAACATAGTTGAGTTTTCAATTAAAAACGATTATATTTTAATGAACAATAGAACAATTAAATTTTCAGTTAAAAAAATTATTTTCCCACCAAAAAAAGGGGGAATTATTAACAAAAAGGAGAATTTTCAACACCAAAAAAAAATAATTTTCAGCAAAATAGTTGAATCCTTTGCCAAAACAGAATACAACCAACATAGTTGAACTTTTAAGCAAAAGCGATGAATTTTTAACAAAAAAATTTTAATTTTCAACCAAATAGTTGAATTTTTGACCTAAAAATATGAACTTTCAAACCAAAACGATGAATTTTCTACTAAGAAATATTTTTCAATCTAGAATGAAAAAATCAACCAAATTCTTGAATCATCAAGCCAAATGGCGAATTTTCTACAAAACGGTTGGATTTTCAACAAAAAAGTTAATATTCAAACAAAAATTTTAATTTTGAATCAAAGGGATAAATCTTTAACCGAAAAAATGAATATTTTACAAAGTAATTTACCTTTAAACTAAGTGATTGCATGTTCGACCACAAAAGATGATTTTTTAACAAAATAGTTGAATTTTCGACAAAATTATGAAATTTTTAACCAAATAGTAGAATTTTTAACCGACAGAGATGTATTTAAACCACTTTTTGAAAAAATAGTTGAATTTCCACCAAAATAATTAAAATTTAACCAAATTGTGGAATTTTCAAGCCAAAAGGGCAATTATTCCACAAAAGATTGAATATTTAAAAAAAAATTATATTGAATAGAATAGTTAAATTTGCAACCAAAAAGATGACTTTTTAACAAAATACTTGGATATTCAAGAAAATGATGAAATTCTGAACCAAATAGTAGAATTTCGAATCTAAAGAGACGAATTCGGAACCACTTTTTAACAAAATAGTTAAATTTTTATCAAAATAATTAAATTTTCAAGCAAATTGTGGAATTTTCAAGCCAAAAGGACAAATGTTCTACAAACCAGTTAAATTCTGAAACAAAAATATAATACTAGACTTTTAAATTAAAAAGAATTAAGTTTCAACCAAAAATAGTTGGATATTCTCTTTAGATACTATTAATTCAGTTCACATTTAAACGAAAAAGCGAGAAAAAAGGGAATTTTTTGAAAACAGGGGAAAAAAAGGAAATCTTTAACAAAAGGGGAAAAGAAGGGAATACGGTGAAGAGTGTGAAGTCTATCAATAATATTGTCTCTAATTTTTACCTTTGGATCACAAATTTTCAGAAGCCTCACAGTTTTTCCGCACTGCAGAATCGACTCAGAGAGGCCTCTGAGAAATCCTGGTACAGAATGAGTGTTAATCGTACATGCTCTTGTCCAGAATTTTCGTTCTTTTAGTCGCAGATAATGCGGTTTTATCCTGATCATAAACTCCCCGTAAACATCCTCGCATATTCCCTCGAATATCCATTTTCTCAAGAATCTATAAGATGATAAAAATATTATAAAAATATGCTGTGAGACCCAGGCCTCGGACTCACTTTAGAGATCAAAATAATGTAAATAGTGTCAAAATTTCTAAAAAATAGTGTCAAAATAGTGTCACAAAATTTTTCAAGTATTAAAAATGAACTACAATGTTTATTTTAAATGTTTTTCTTTAGCCTATAAATGATAAAAATTCCTATTTATTTATCGCAGGCTTCATAGTCTTTCCCCTTTTCTCATTTGTCCATTTAAATGCTAACTGAAGTAATAAGAACCTAATAAGAAACTCCAATTATTTTTGCTTAAAAGTTCATTCTTCTCGGTTGAAAAGTCTACTATTAAATTTTTCGTTAAGAATTCATCTTTTTTATTTCAAAGTTTGATTATTTGGTTGAAAATTGTATTATTTATTTCGAAATTGAGTTATTTTGTTGAAAATTCAACTCTTTCGTTGGAAAGTCGTCTTTTTGTCTTGATAATTCAACAGTTTGATGAAATTTTTTTTCTTTCTTCACTAAAATTTTTTTATTGAAAATTCAACTATTTTGTTGAATATTTATCTTTTTAGTTTAACAATGTATCTCTTTCTGTAAAAACTTCATCTTTTTTTGGTTAAAAATGCAACTGTCCGGTTAAAAATTGATATGTTTCGGTTAAAAATTAAACTGTTTTGTAAAACAATCGTATTTTCGGCCCGAAAAGTTAACCATTTGGTAGAAAATTGATGCATTTTGTTAAAACTCATATTTTTTGGAAGAAAATCAATTTTTTAGTTAAAAATGCAATTGCTTGGTTGAAAATTAATCTGTTTTAGATGAGAATTCAAGTATTTGGATTAAAATTGGTCTTTGAACTATTTTGTATTCTAAATTTTCGTTGAAAATTCATCTTTTTAGATTAAAAATTCAACTCTTTAGTTGAAAGTTGAACTACTTTCTTAAAAGTTAATTTTTTTGGTTAAATTTTTTTTACTTCAGTTGAAACTATCGTTTTTTTGGGGGGGGGGGGTAAAAATAATTTTTTTAAACTGAACATTTAATTTTTTTGTTGA